>JBBPBX010049509.1:0-16199 GCA_038048925.1 Garcialebias charrua
ATTTGGAGGCAAAGCTGTTTTTTCCACATTTTTATCTTAAGCACAGATGATGGAAATGTTCTCATGCCGTTGTGTTGTATTCAAGCTTCAAGCACAACAGGGGAAGCAAATTTTGATTTTGCATGTGATGTAGTGTTTTTAGATGACATGTATCATTCGTTGTTAATTTGTTGTTCTGTGGGCTACAAGAATGAAATTGCCTGGAAAATAAAGGCTTCATGAACAGTAAAGAAAAATGATCTGGCTCATTTTTATAGAAGCTACTGGCCCCATTGATCAAGAAGGCAAAACGGTTAAAAAAAAAAGATAAACTACAAAGTAGATGTATGCCTATCGACCCATATCTCTCGGTGCATGTTTATTTGTCTGTAACTTTGGCAAAATATCATATAAATCACTAAATGGATTTGAATAAAACTTTAAGAAAGTAATTATTTGGTTGGCATCTAAACTGATCAACTTTTGGAGTCAGTCTAATTCAATATGGCCACCACACCACAGTAGCCAACACACACACACACAAATGGTAAAATGGTAAATGTCGCCTTCCAGCCCCCTATGAGGGGCCCCAAAGCGCTTTACAGTACCAGCCATCCACCCATTCATACACACATTCATACACCGGTAGCGGTAGTCTGCCATGCAAGGCGCCAGCCAGTCCTACTGGGAGCAACTCGGGGTTAAGTGTCTTGCCCAGGGACACAACGACACATGTTGTGAGAACTCGGGATTCGAACCTCCTTCATTATCTTCATTCATTACATTATCTTCATTCGGTCACAAAAACAAACCCTGGGCACAACTCATTTTTACAAGTACTGTACAGTACTGAGAAAATATTTGATGTGGTAGCATGTCACAATATTGCATGAGATCCTGCAAAATGGTATTTTCAAGGTTTAACCAAACCAACTATAAATCTGAAGTCAAATACTGAAGAAGGAAAGGCAAAGTTGATGTGCATTCCTTCATTAAAAAATGCTCAGACATTATTTTGGCCCCTCTCTTTCTTCCTTTTTTTGGAAGTCTTTCAGCTCCAAATGCAGTACATGTTCCCAAATTTAGAACAACCTTCAGGTTTTCCCATTGAAGTTTCTGCTGATTGCAGCAAAAACTGATACCCACAATTACTGCAGTCATTTGACAAAAGACAGAGCTGATTTTAACATTTTGTACTGAAGAAAGATCATTTTAATAAAGTTTGTTTTGTTTGCAGCATAATGGCCTGCATAGCACCTTCTTCCTCTTCTTCTTTTGGCTTTTCCCTCTTCAGGGTTTACCACAGTGAGTCATCCTTCTCCATCTTACTCTGTCCTCTGCATCCTCTGTCCTCACCCCGACTACTTAACTGCATCCACATATCTCCTCTTTGTGTTTTTCCTGACAGCTGAATTTCTAACATCCTTCTACCAATATACCCACAGTCCCTTCTCTGGACATGTCTAAACCATCTCAGTCTGGCTCTAACTTTATCTCCCAGTTGTTCAACCTGTGCTGTACCTCTGATGATCTCATTCCTAAATTTATACATGCTTGTCACTCCTAAGGAGAACCTCAACATCTTCATTTCTGCCACTTCCAGTTCTTTCTTCTATCTTTTTGTCAATGTCTCCAGACCATACAACATAGCTGGTCTCATCACTGTCTTGTAAACTCGTCTTTTGACCTTTGCTGACACCTTTTTGTCACAAATATCTCATGAAACTTTTCTCCATCCACTCCATCCTGCCTGGACTTTCTTTTTCACCTCTTTACGACATTCCCCATTTTCCTGGACAGTGGACCCCAAGTATTTGAAGTCCTGCACCTTTGTGACCTCTGATCCTTGTAGCCTCACTGTTCCTCTGGCCTCCCTCTCATTCGCATGCATGTACTCTGTCTTACTACGACTGACTTTCATTCCTCTTCTTTCAAATGCATACCTCCACCTCTCCAAGTTCTCTTCCACCTGTTCTCACCACATATCACAATATCATCTGCAAACATCATAGTCCACGGGGATTCCTGCCTGACCTCATCTGTTAGTCGGTCCATCACCAGAGCAAACAAGAAGGGGCTCAGAGTTGATCCTTGATGCATCCCACCCCCACCTTGAAGCTATCTGTCACTCCTACAGCACATCTCACCACTGTCCTGCTGTCCTCATACATGTCCTGTACCAGTCTAACATACTTCTCTGCCACTCCAGATTTCCTCATTCATTCATTCAACCTTTATTTAGTCAGGTAAATCTTTTGAACCTCATGGGCTCATTTACGAAAGCGACCTGCTAAAACTAAAGAACAATGAACAGCAATGGTAGAATTTCCATAAACAACAAACAAACAAACAATAAACAATAGAAAACAAAAGAGAGGAAAAAAAAAAAATAATTTTTTTTTTTTTTAACAAAGTATCAAAAAACTAGCAAAACATTATAAGGTAGACGTATAAAATCAAAGACAGGAACAAATCTGCATTGGTTTTTGCCAGGATTCCAACAGATTCTGAAAACCATTTAGAGAAGTCAAGGTCGAGAGCTTCAGATCTTTTTGTAAGATATTCCATGAAGCAGGAGCGGAGTAGGAGAAGGCCCTTTTTCCAAGTTCAGTCCTCACTGACGGAACACTGCAGGTAATCATGTCCTGAGAGCGCACGCTGTAGCTGCACTCACGCAAAGACATGTAGGAGGAGATGTATGAGGGCAGCAGACCAAGAAGTGATTTTCACTCATGCAATACCACACCTCCTCCCTCGGCACCCTGTCATATGCTTTTTCTAAAGACACAACAGAGTTTTTTCTGACCCTCTCGGTACTTCTCCATCAGCATTCTCAATGCAAACATGAGGTCTGTGGTGCACTTTCTTGGCGTGAAACCATACTGCTGCTCACAGATAGTCACCTCTTGTCTAAGTCTTGCTTCCACAACTCTCTCCCAGATCTTCATCATGTGGCTCATCAACTTAATTCCCCTGTAATTGCTACAACTCTGTGTATCACCCTTGTTCTTAAAAATGGGCACCAGCACACTTCTCCTCTATTCCTCGGGCATTTTCTCACCCTCAAATGTGCTATTGAATATTTGAGTCCAAAACCTCACTGCCATCTCTCCAAGACATTTCCAAACCTCCAATGGTATGTCTTCAGGTCCTACTGCCTTCCCCTTCTTCATTCTTTTCAGAGCTTTCCGGACTTCAGCCTCACTAATTTCCCACTTCCTGGTCCACAGTTTCTATGACATCTACTCTTCTTTCTCTTTCATTATCTTCATTCATTAGCTCCTCAAAATATTATTTCCATCTTCCCATCACACTATCCTTACTTGTTAGAACATTAACATTCTTACCTTTATAATAATAATAATAATAATAATAATAATAATGAATTCAATTTATAACGCACTTTTCATTAGTGAAAATCTCAAAGTGCTACACACATTGAATGCTACACACATTCATACACCGGTAGCGGCAGACTACCATGCAAGGTGCTTTCCAGTCCTACCGGGAGCAACTCAGGGTTAAGTGTCTTGCCCAAGGACACAACGACACATGGTGTGGGGAACCGGGATTCGAACCGCCAACCTTCCGATCGAGGGACGACTGCCATTACCACTACGCCACGGCCGCCCTTATCAAGCCAAACCTGCTGCATATCCTTTCCAGCCTCATCCCTCTGTTATGCCAATCAGGACAAGTCCTTGCCCTCTTTGGTGTCCAGCCTCCCATACAACTCACAATACATCTTCCGCTTTGCTTTTGCCACCTCCCTCTTTGCTCTACATTACATCTCGTCATATTCCTGTCTCAGGTTTTCTCTCCTTTACACAGAATGTAGTCTACCTGCACACTCTTTCCTCTACTCTTATAGGTCACTCTATGTTCCTCCCTCTTTTGGAAATATGTTGACTACAGCCATTTCCATTCTCTTGGCAAAATCCACCATCATCTGTCCTTCCTGGTTTCTTTCCTCGACACCAAACCTACCCATCACTTCCTCGTCCCCTCTGTTTCCTTCACCAACATGTCCATTTAGGTCTGCTTTGATCACCACTCTCTCCTCCCTGGGAAAACTCTTAATCAGTTCATCCAGACCTTTTCAAAATACTGTATATATTTCTCCTGCACATCACATCCAACCTGTGGAGCATAACCACTGACAATGTTTAGCAACAGACTTTCAGATTCAGAGCTTCATTTCAGAGATTCAGAGATATTTATTTGTCATTCGCATCTCATGTGGTACATGTGGTGGAACGAGATTATGTACATAGGGCCCCAGTTACATCCAACAATAAAATGTAAAAGAAAAACAGTAATAGGATCTAAGATATCAATCAATCAATCAATCAATCACCTTTATTTAACCAGGTAGAGCCCGTTGAGATCGAGATCTCTTTTACAAGGGTGACCTGGTCAAGTGGTCAGCAGCACACGTCACATTGGCAATAGGCATTTGCACTTATCAAAAAGAAAATAAAGAAAACTACAATCACAGTAAACAGATGTTGACAGTTCAAAACCAACAGGATATGACAGATTTCTATATACATTATATACAAAACAAGCAGACAAAAAAAACCAACAATGACATGTATATTGGATAAGTAGTGGTTAGAAACATCTGCAATGGTCAAGTTTCTTGATGACATTTTCTACTACGGTTGACATAAAGGATCCAGGAGAGATGAATGTTGATAGTTTCAGATCTTTCTGTAAGTTGTTCCAGGCTGAGGGGACGGCGAAGCTGAATGCTCTTTTTCCTAGTTCAGTTCTGACAGGAGGAACTGACAGGAGGACTAAATCGTTAGAGCGCAGGGAGTAATGACTGTGTGATGTTTGTATTAAGGAGGTGAGGTATGACGGGACTAGGTTTAGGAGGGTCTTGTAGATGAAGGATATCCAGTGAGTGTATCTGCGAGTGCTGAGAGATGACCAGCCAGATTTTACGTAAAGCTCACAGTGATGAGTGCGATAACTGGAGTCAGTAATGAACCGAAGGGCACCGTGGTAAATGGAGTCTAAGGACTGTAGGTATTTTGATGCAGCACTCATGTACAGCACGTCACCATAATCTAGTATTGGCATGAATGTTGCAGCTACTAATGTTCTCCTGGCTTTGCATGAGAAGCAGGATTTGTTTCTGAAGAAGAAACCTAGCTTCAGTTTGAGTTTAGTGGCCATTTTGGAGATGTGGGTTTTAAAAGACAGTTCAGTGTCAATGTTGAAACCTAGATATTTGTAGGTGGAGACCATTTCTATTTGTTTTCCCTCTTGGGTTCCAATTTGAGGTGGGTTCTCTGGTTGCAGCTTTCTGTTGGCAAGAACCATGAACTTGCTTTTGTCGGCATTTAGGACCAGTCTAAGTTTTTGCAGCCGTGACTGAATAATATTAAAAGCATCCTGAAGAGAGGTGAAAGCTTGGCTGAGGGAGGAAGAACAGCAATAGATGATGGTGTCATCTGCGTAATAATGGTGGGAAGCATTTGACAGATCACTGCAAAGATCGTTGATGTATAGGGAGAAAAGAATGGGACCCAAGACAGAACCCTGTGGCACCCCTTTCACAACATCTAAGAATGTAGAGGAGGATCCGGCTACATGAACAGACTGCGTTCTGTCAGTTAGGTAGTTGGTGAACCAGGAGACTGCAAGTTTTGATAGACCAGAGTGTTCCAGGATGTTTGTCAATAGTCTGTGATCAACTGTATCAAATGCCTTGGACAGGTCTATAAATAGGGCAACACAGAATTGTTTGCAGTCCAGGGCATGTATGATGTCATTTAATACTTATGATATGATGATATGATATGAACTAAGAAAAACCTCAACTAAACAATACTAAGCACTAGTAGCATAAAAACATTATGTCGAACAGCAGCATGAACATGAGTCTGTGTGAGCAGATGAGCATGCATGAACACAGCATCAGGAAACAGATCAGCAGCATGATGTGATTTTTCACAGTGATTATCCTGATTAGAGATTCATGAGTCTAACAGCCTCAGGGTAGAAGCTGTTGCTCAGTCTAGTGGTTCTTTCTATTTCTACCTTCATACACATCACCCTATCTTTGTGATACCTTCAACTGTTTTATTATTCCATGCTTACTTAAATCATCATAATCAGTTATTTGTTTGCCAGGGAGACATTTGATTACTTGAGGTTTTTTGGAGCCCAGCCAGCATCTCGTACCTGTGAAGATGTCTGGACCGAGTGCAGGAGAATGACTGTCTTTGCCATTGTAAAGTTGCTGCGAGGAGGTGGAGTTCTGGAGCTGCTGCATGGACAGACAGTCACTCAGGATGTCCTGCTCCAGATGAGGGCAAGGCCGCAGCTGAGAAATGTACCAACAGATACAAATACACATTAAAGCTTGACAAGAAATTAAGATATTTCAAAAGAAACCCACACACTGTTTGAGATTACCCAGCTTAAAGCAAACATAGCTTTAGTTTTCTCCCTTTTTAGGTCAGATTCTATGGGAATTGTTTGTGTGTGTTTACCCTTTGCTCCATAATGTGATTATGATGGTAATCTTAAAAACATAACTGGGACAATATGGTTGCATTTTTAATAAAAGACAAGCAAAAAAGAAAGATTATGTTGCTCCATTCTGAGTCATACTTTGGCCTTTGGCATTATGGATGAATTATCTCTACCAACTCGGAGACAATCGGAGATCGCTTCTGTTTCTCTCATTGCCAACAGTACTGAGGGTAAATGATGGCACATTTCAGATGGAAATTGTTACACAGCACAAAGAGAAACTCAAGTCCAAGAAAAGCCATTTAAATTAGTAAAATGCAGCTTATCGATCAAAACTTAGCTGATCTGTGTTGAAAATATTGAATAAAACATTACAGTTGCTATGTACACAACAGGACAGTCCAACAACCATGAATTACATCTCTTCAGGAAATTTAATTTCAAACATCCTAAAAAGTCAGGAGAGAAAGTTTTGTTGCCAGTTATGTGATGTAGGCAGAAATAAAGTACTAAAGTACTAAAATGAATAAAAAATACTGACTGACTCTACCAAACGTCTGACTGTAAGCAGCTCAGTCTGCTTCAACAATACTGGAAATGGACTCTTCAAGCATATATTTTAGAAAATAAGCAAAGTTTATTATTGTTATTAAGTTTTATGATTTTAAAGTCAACAAAGACATGATGATTTTCACTTGAAATCACCAACAAACAAGTACTGCCTGTGCAAAAACCAATCAAATCACTATGTTCAATAAATGACCACAAATACTGTACATGTTTAGGACGTCTTAAGACTAAATGGTTAAAGTAATGATGTTATACATATTAACCAATTTAAATGAACAACTGTTGGTGTAATTAAACATTTTGAACACATTCTGGGACAAATTAAATCACATTAAATCATACTCACATATGTTACTCACATATATCTCCTACTTTTAGGCCTAAATGCTTCTGGATTATGGCACAGAACCTTTTGAGTCACAATGTTAACTTAACTATAAAATAGATTATTTACAGTATGCCAATTTATTTATACAATTTATTTGTACAATACATTTATTCATACCGGTACTTGTTTTTTTGTGTAATAGTTTTTAATTACAGTACTGTAATTTCTCCATATAAGTCACAGATTCTTTGCATAAATTAGCAGCCCTGTGACTTATATAGCAAAGCGACGTATTTGTGTTTCCCCCTCATATTTATAACCCAATTTTTGGCTGAGATCTGACAATTCAATTCATTCTGACATGGAAACTATTGAACACTACCACTTTCATCCACTAGAGAACCCTCAACTAATATGGCAAGCCAAGTGTCTTACTAATAGGTAAAAATGGCTATTAATGAGACACTTGACTTGCCACAGACAGTCACCTTCATCTCGCTCCCGAACTCCTGGAGCAAACGTCAAATCAGCTGCATTTCGCTGCACCACCCAGGTGAAATGCAGCTGATTTGACCATTAAAGTGCATTTATTAAGGAAAGGTTCAACTGAGACACACCTTTGATATAATTTTGAGCAAGCAAATAATTATTTTTAAGTGTTAATTTCTTGTTAAAGTCCTCTCGTGCATGCTCATGCTGCCATTTGGCAGCCAATCGATTTTTGGCACAACACTGGCCCACATTTCCGGGTGGTCAGCGGTGACACATAACAAATGCGATGCGTCAGCTGTGACCCATAGTGGATTTGACTTATATTGCGAAGTATCTTATTTAAATTTTCCCCCCACTTTATTAGCAATATTTGGACTGATGTGACTTATACGGCGGTGCGACGTGCACGGCAGCAAGTATGGTAACTGCTGTGTTTATTTGATTTCTTCTATTATATTGATATTGGGCTAAAATAGTCATCCACAACACATACTAACCAAAATGACAACAACTTCATTATTTCTGAGCAGATCTTGGTTTAAAACTCTGGCATGAACTGAGGAATGCAAATCTTTCAGTTTTACACATGAAAGCCACTAAACTGTTCTCCCTTTCAATCAATTTGCCTTCATGTTCCTCTTTTTTAAAACTCAGCCTCTGGTATTTCCTAAATTCTGTCTCACATTTAAAGACTCTGGTTAGACTACAGGTAAAAACATATTTTTATATGTATCAAAAAATTTCAAATTCAAGCTCTGTTTTTATTGGCTGATTCAAATTCAAGCTCTGTTTTTATTGGCTGGTTACAAACTCTGTTTTTATTGGCTGGAAAATGGCGGGTCACCTTTTCTTTTTAGAAATGCTTATTTACCACCTGGAGAAGCAAGGGGACAATATTTTTTTTAATTTTTTTTCAGAGATTACCTGGCTAACATCAGTCTGTCAGGAGGTAGTGACAGAGTGAAGAAATATGTTCATAAAAAAAGCTACATACTGCAGCTTTAAGATATAAACTGTTTATTTTTTCCGACAGAAAACATGAAAATATAATTTATCTCTGTTTTGTGTACATCTCCTCCTGCTGTTTCTGATTAAATCACCATCGTTTTGACAACATTATCGTTTGGTTTAACATAACGGTTTTCCAGCTGGCATCATCTTTGTTTGATTTCATACCGAGATGCTTCATGTCAATAAATGTGTATGTTTGAGTCCTCCAGGATTATTCTGAGTGTCCTGCAAAGCATTCATAACGTGCAATTGAGGCTCTGTGTGACACTCATAACAGTTTTCTTTTCTGGGCCGTCTCCAAGAGTGAAGCAAGAGTGTTTGTTTGACATTTGTCCATAACTTCTGGCCACTGGGGTATTCTGCGCTACAGCTTATTAACAATGCTACAAGCACACATGTTTCCCTTTACAACATGGAGCAAAGGAACACATCATCCAGCTCTGCCACTATCCAGCTCTTTCCACAACAATGAACTCTTTCTCTCTGTTATTTACCCACATCCAGTCAGGGAGAGAATGGGCTTTTGACCATAAACATGATGAAACGTGGTCAATTTGATCTATTGCTGGGTAATTATTCTCAAAAAAAAAACTTTCCTTCCTCTAACCCGGCACACCAGCTGGATAGATCTAGTGTCCATCAGAAAAAAGGCAGATTTTATAACCTGCTCATTTAAATGATCAGTGGAGGAACATGTTATGAATCAAACTGTAAAATTGGTCAAGAAATGGAGTAAAACTGGAAACAGACAGTTTGAAGAACAAAAGTTTTAACCATTTTTTTTTTCAAGCTTGTTTTTGATCATCTATAATCATGTTTGTGTAACAGCCACACAAACAACATGAGGCCCCCACAATCTATAATCTTTACAATTCATGCTGAATAAAAAAAACATATTGACACTATGAATAACTCAGTAAGATTAAAAGTCAGTATTAAAGTAATTTTGGGTATAGTCTGATGTTTTTGCATGTTTTACAAGATTAAAGATGTGTGTGTGTTTTAAAAATACCTTTTCACAAGGCTAACGTTGGCCAGAAATATTTATGGCTGCATAACCACTACAATTGAAGTTACATCTGTTGCTCAGTGTTCCTATAACTAAACTAAATGGAACTGAACCAGTTCCTATAACTGAACTGAGTGGAGAACGTTATTGGGTGCCCGCTTGTCTGTTTAAAGGTCTTTGTAAGGATGAGGTCTGTCCAAGTGAAAACTGAGCCTTGAGGTGAACAGAATCGTCTACAGACCTATAAGGGGAGATTGCATCGAGCCAAAGAGATCTGGGAAAGTAACCTGAAAGATAAAAGTTCTGCTATCTACAGTAAATTTAACTAAAAGTAGCTTCAGGATCCCCAAAACTGGAAATGTTTTGTCAGTTTATAAGAGGCATCTGTGGATGTTCCTCTAAAAAAGAGTGAGAGCTTGAAAGCTCACCATGGGATGCTTTTATCATGTTGCGCTCAGGCTGTTATTTGGAGTTTTATTTGTTATCCTTCATATTTTATGTTTTATGAAAGTCAGAACACAAGAGACTGTCCAGATCTGGCTGTTCCCTCAATCTGAGTCATCTGAGCTAAAAGGTTTTGGTCAGCAGGCCAGCATTCAGTGTCTTACAGGAGGACCGTCAATGTTCCAGGCTCTGTGATAAATCTTGTGATTCTGTTTTCTGTTCATACGCTATCACAGAGTTTCTCACCTTTCTCTGCACCTGTTGCTCTTTGGCCGAATGGATCTTGACGTGTTTGCGTAAAGAGCTGGGATCTGTGTATCTCTTGGTGCAGCCAGAGATCTGGCACGCGTATGGCTTCTGTGAGGACAGAATACATATGATTCAAATCACCTTTTTTTCTTCATTTAACACATTTGTATTCCCGTTCTAAGAACAGACACAGGAAAGGAAAAGACAGCTAAAGAACATACCACAAAAAGTGTGCGCAATAAAAAAAAAGAAACAGAGTTAACTCACAGTAAAATTGAAACTTGTTGGAATAAAGACAAAGTCCTACCTTTCAGCTGAGAAATTTTGAAGTGAAAAGAGGAGCAGGAAAAGAGTGAAAGGAAAAGACGATCAGTTACAGAAAATCTTAACACTGAAAAGTTTTGCTTTAAAAATTTAAAAACTGATTGGACTGTACTGTGTTCAGTATAATTATCCTGATGCATGCTCAATAATCCAGGTAGAAAAATCTAAAAACTGAAGTCAGGTCCTCTGGATGAATTCATCTTGTTGAAACGTTTAATCTTTTATCCAAAAGACTTAGTCGGTCTGAGCAACAAACTCAGTCTTATAAATAACACTTTCTCATAGTGGATCAATATATTTGCTGGTGACAGCCAGAGCTAGTTGTTCACATGATAAAGGAGGACCATGAACCTAACAACCAATTGTCAGTGTCCTGATGGCTGCTTGCTATTCATTCATTCATTCATTCAACCTTTATTTAGTCAGGTAAATCTTATTGAGCTTTGGGGGCTCATTTACGAAAGCGACCTGCTACAAACTAAAGAATGATGAACATCAATGATACAAATACATTAAACAATAGACAAAAGAAAAAGAAAAAGTAGCAAAAACTAGCAAACATTATAAGGTAGATGTACAAAATCAAAAACAGGAACAAATCAGCATTGGTTTTTGCCAGGATTCCAACAGATTCTGAAAATCATTTAGAGAGGTCAGGGCCGAGAGCTTCAGATCTTTTTGTAAGATATTCCAGGAAGCAGGAGCAGAGTAGGAGAAGGCCCTTTTTCCAAGTTCAGTCCTCACTGACGGAACACTGCAGGTAATCATGTCCTGAGAGCGCACGCTGTAGCTGCACTCACGCAAAGACATGTAGGAGGAGATGTATGAGGGCAGCAGACCAAGAAGTGATTTAAAGATGAAAATGTACCAGTGGAAGAGTCTGCGTGAGGTTAATGATGTCCAGTTAACCAGTGAATACAGGGTGCAGTGGTGGGTACGATAATCACAGCCAGTTATGAATCTTAGTGCACCATGATAGACAACATCCAACATCCGCAGGGTGCTTGTAGGAGCATTCATGTAGAGAATGTCACCGTAATCAATGGAGGGAAGGAAAGTCACAGATACAAGGCGTTTCCTAGCATTCAGTGTTAGACATGATTTATTTCTGAAAAAGAAACCCAGTTTAACTTTCAGTTTCTTCACTAGGTTTTCCACGTGGAGTTTAAAAGAGAGATGTGAATCGACCAGGATACCCAAATATTTATATGAGTCAACAAACTCAATAGGGACACCATTTGATGATAAAATCAGAGGAAGATCTGCTGTGACCGACTTCCTTTGCAGAGTTGAGTGATATTAGCAACAGCATTGTAAGAGGGGGACAGTTGAACTTGGAGGCCTCTGCCCCTGTTTAATGATGGACAATTTCTCTTTACAAAGATGGTTTCCTTCACTCCTCTCTCAAAACAATGTTCCTCTCTATCAAGGATGTGAACATCTTCATCCCTGAAAGAATGACCACTGAGTCCTGGACTGATGATGTTGCTCTTCTGTGCTGGGCTGTTTAGTTTCCCTGATGTAAGACTGATCACAATTCTCCTGACACTGAACAGCATGCGCAATATTACTCTGGTTGTGCCAGGGGACTGGATCTTTAGGATCAGTATTTGCCATAACGTATGTTGGGGTTTGAAAGCCGGGATGTCATGTTTAGAAAATAAATATCTTCATTTCTCTGAAACTCCAGCAACATACGGAATGACCACTGGTCTGGGTCTGGGTATCATCAGGCCAGGACTCTGCGGTCTACACCCATCTGCAGGCCAGCGGTCACTCTTTCAGAAATGAAGATGTTCACATCCTTGATAGAGAGGAATGTTAGTTTGAGAGAGGAGTGAAGGAGGCCATCTTTGTGAAAATAATCCGTCCATTGTTTAACAGGGGTGGAAGCCTCCGTTCCCAACTGCCTGTCCCCCTCTTACAATGCTGTTATTTATAGTATCACTCAGCCCCCTGTAAATGGCAAGTGGCCATCAGGGCAGTAACAATCAGTTGTTAGGCTGATGGTACTCCTTTTGCATGTGAACAACTAGCAAAATGGTTGATTTACTATGAGAAGGTGCTATTTAAAAGACTGAGTTTATTTCAGCTCCTCAGTCTGACAAAGTCTTTTTGATAAAAGACGAAACGTTTCAACAAGAAGAATCTGTCCAGAGGACCTGGCAACTTTGTTAGAGAATCCTGTCTTTTGTTAACCTTTCTTACTATTGTAAAAAATGCTCACTGTTTTATACAGAATACTGTATATGGATAATATGTGAAATGTTTTCATCAAGCAAGATAAGAAGGTCACCTGCCTTTGATTAAACAACTGAAGACTATTATGTCCAAGATGACAGCACCAACAAAAAGTAGCCAAACTTAAGCTAAAAGTACCACAACCCTAGAGTTAATAAAAGAACAAACCACAAGCCCAAAGAAGCCAAACTATCACTGAAAGCTAAAAGTAGTAAAAGGCAAGCTAAAAGTATCAAGAGACTAGATCAGTAGCAAAAGGCTAACTATAAATTAAAAGAAGCAGGATACAAGCTAAAAGCTAGGAAGACAAAAATGGAGTAACTACACTGAAGCAGATTTTAAAAAATAATGACCGAATAATTTAAAGAATTCTCAATGTATGTGAAAGGTGAAAATATTTGTAATTGAAGTCATTTTTTTGTATAAAATAAAAGTATAAAAGTTACACAAAACTGAAGTCACCAACTAGATATAGTTGTTATAGAAGGTACCAACTAGATATACCGGCAGTTGTTATAGAAGGTACCAACTAGATATAGTTGTTATAGAAGGTACCAACTAGATATAGTTGTTATAGAAGGTACCAACTAGATATAGTTGTTATAGAAGGTACCAACTAGATATAGTTGTTATAGAAGGTACCAACTAGATATACTGTAGTTGTTATAGAAGGTACCAACTAGATATAGTTGTTATAGAAGGTACCAACTAGATATAGTTGTTATAGAAGGTACCAACTAGATGGGCTCACTTCTATGCACAGCTTGGGCTCTGGAACCCAACTATTGGAGAGAGGCTGGATTCTCTCCTACTCTGGAGTTGCCCAGGGAGAGAGGTGTCGAGCAGGTGTGGGGATACTCACAAGCCCCCGACTGAATGCATCAGTGCTGGAGTTCTCCCCGGTGAATGAGAAGGTTGCCTCACTGTGGCTTGGGGTTACAGTGGGTACGGTTCTTCCTGTTTATGCAGATCCACCAAACATCACTTAAGATTACCCAGCCTTTTTGGAGTCTCTGGATGGTGTCTTGAAAGGGGTGCCATCTGGGGAATCCCTCAAGCTACTCAGTGACTTCCTTGCCCATGTAGGCAATGATGGACTTATCTGGAAGAGGATGATTGGGAGGGATGACCTCTCTGATCCGAACCAGAATAGTACAACGGGACTTCTGTGCTAGGCACAGGCTGTCCATAATGAACACCATGTTTGAGCATAGGATGGTTCATAAGTGTACCATATTTTCCGGTGTATAGGTCGCACCTTTTTATGGGTTTTTTCCAAGGCCTGCGACCTATACACCGATGCGACCTATATATGGCTTGTTATCACTTTCGGCGAAACAAATTTTTAAATCCAGCTCATTTCACAATTACGTTAATTTATTAAGGAAAAGTTCAGCTCAGACACATATTTGCTATAATTTTTATCAAACAAATAATTGTTTTTAAGTGTTAATCTTCTTAAAAGCCTTGCTGTGTGCTCCTGTGGCAGACATTTGCAGCAGAGCTAAACGTAGGTGCGACCTATACACCAGTGCGACCTATCTAGGGATTTTTCCAATCTATTGGTGATAAATGGACAATGCGACCTATACACCGGTGCGACTTATACACCAGAAAATACGGTACTTGGTACCAATCCACTTTAGGCCGAATAAGCCCATTACCATGGTAGTCAAAAAGCTCCTCGATGGCAGAGAGCCAGGAGTGGATGAGATACACCCCAAGATGCTGAAGGCTCAGAATGTTGTGGGGCTGTCATGGTTGATGCATCTTTTCTGAAGACTGGGACAATGCCCATGGAGTGACCGGGTTGGTGGTTCCCATTTTTAAAAAGGGGGACCAGTGTTCCAATTATCGTGGAATCACACTTCTTGCCCTCCTGGGAAAGTTTACTCCAAAGTGTTGGAAGGGAGACTCGGACCAATACTCAAATCACAGATTCAGGAAGAGCAGTGTGGCTTTCGTCCTGGTTATGAAACAGTGGACCAGAGCTTCTCCCTTGCAGAGTTGCTAAGGGGGGTCATGGGAGTTTGCCTTTCCAGTCTATGACAATGTTCATCAAGGTATTAAGTTGGGGGTGCTATGGGAATATGAGGTGCCAAAGTTACTTTTAAGAACTATCCAGTTCCTGTATAACCAGAAGAGTACGGTAGATGTGTCTGTATTCTTTGCACAAATTTGTACATGGATCATGACCTAAAGAAGGAGATCCCATAAGATGTCAAAATCCACAGTGTAAAAAGCTTTAAACAGGTCTAAATAAAGTGCAACACAATAATCCGTATCATCCAATGCTTCATCATCATTAATAACCTTCAACAAAGCAGTCATTGTGTTGTGTTGTTTCCTGAAAGCAGACAGATGGGGAGGAAAGATGTTAAAATCATCCAAATACTTCCTGAGTTGAGAGTTTATCAATTTTTTCTAAAACCTTAGCAAGAATACAGAGGTTAGAGATCAGTCGTTAGTTGTTCATTATAGTGGGGCTCCCTTCAATAAAAGGTAGAACAACAGCTGTAAATTCACCCATGTATATAAAAATGTTGCTAACATTTATTTTGAAGCCAGTTTACTTCATAAACATTAGTGAATAAAAGAGGATTTAGGGCTCAGCCTCGAGGAATTTTCTTCTTAACGTCAGGAAAACAAGCAGCCCACATTACAAGTATATATTTTGAACAAACTTTTTTTTTACTCCATTAGTGTGTTAATGTATGATTGGCGGTAGAGTGGGTGATAAATTGGAGGAGTTACAGCAACAAAATGAGCAGCAGCAAAGGCTGACTCAACCTTTCCTTCTTATTCAATTATAGGTTCAGAAAAACAGGCAGAACTCTATGCAGGCTTGTAGCCTTGATCCAAGTTTGTTTAGGCTCAAAGTGCAGCTTGGCCAAATGGTGCTGATCATTAAATGATCTGTGGTGTGTCACTGCTGAGGCAGAGTGCAAAATGCCCCAACACTCATTGGCTTAGATGATTTTTTTGGGCTAGGTTTTGATGACTATATTTTACAAAAAACTGTCAAAAAGTGGAAATAAATATATACATATACAGTATATATAT
>JBBPBX010049510.1:4475-25324 GCA_038048925.1 Garcialebias charrua
TATATATTCTTTTTACTAGCCTTATTGCATATGCCACTTTACCTCTATACCAATATCAAATACCTCATACATATACAGTACTGTGTACATAAACTTCATATGCTGCTTTGTCACTTTATTACAAATGTCAATGTCAGAACCTTCATTTTATTTTATAGATATACTTTTTATACTTTTATACTACTATGCTAAACTCAGGACAGTATTACACTTTTATTATTACACTTTTATTATTTCATCTTATGCTTATGTTTATTAAATGTTTTAATCTTTAAATGGTTATTGTTGCACCGGGGGTCTGAGAGAAATGAAATTTCAATCCTGTGTATGTCCTGTACATATTGCAGTTTTGACAATAAAGTTGACTTTGGCTTTTGACTTTGATCTGTTTCTGAAATCTGAAGTGCAGTTTGGCAAACATGTTATGTTCCAAGTTATTAAAATCAGGCATACTGTAAGTCAGTCAGTCAGAGTCAGAGAATCTTTGTCATTTGCACCGCATGTGGTACATGTGATGAAATGAGATTATGTAGACAGGGTCCCAGTTACATCCATCAACAAAATGTAAGAGAATAACAGTAATAACATCTAGGCTATAACCAAGAAAAACATCAACTAGAAATACACTAAGCCCTAATGTAATAGAAAAACATCATTACAAACAGCAGCACGAACATGAGTCTGTATGAGCAGATGTCACAAATGAACACAGCAACAAACAGATCAGCATCAGCATGATGTGATATTTTGCAGTGATTATTCTTATTATTTATTTATTCATGAGTCTAACAGCCTCAGGGTAGAAGCTGTTCCTCAGTCTAGTGGTTCTACATTTGATGCTCCTCAACCTCCTTCCTGAGGGGAGTGGGGCAAAGAGTGTGTGTAAAGTTATTCTGGGAATAATGAAAGTTAAAGTGAAGAGTGTTTATAAGAGAAAAAACTGTTAGACAATTAATATTTAACTAAATATTAAAAATTTTATAGCCACACCAAAGCGGGATACAAATACATGCTTTATCATTTCATTCTTCTTAATTTTCTTTGGCAAAGAGATTTGCACTAAATGCTTTTCTCCTCATAACAGTTTGTTCTTTTATACTAAATATTAATGTTGATAAATGTCAACAGTTTTTTGCTGTTTTACCCATTACCAGTATCTTATTTATTGCTTTAAATTTTTTTTGCCTATATTTTTATATATTGCCTACATTTTTTTAACAGTTGCCTGTATTTTTATTTTTATTGCTTGTACTTTTTTTAACCAGTCTTTGTGTTTTAAGTCACTGTTAAGGTCATTATTACGTATATGCTCTGTTCATGCAAACCATTTATTTGGGTAAATAATGTGTTTTTATCTTGTTTATGCTTTAATAATTTGCGCTGCTGACCTCTTGGCCTCCCTCAGAAAAGATGTGTTGATCTCAGTGAGATTTTATCAGGTTAAATAAAAGTGATGATCATTACAGAATGCAACAAACTCACATTTTTTTTCCTTTACATACAACAGTTGCATTTGCCCAATTTTTTCTTGGTTTTAATCTTCATGCAGGGTTTGTCTGGACAGAAAAGGTGGAGAACTGGCTGTTTGGTTGAAAAAGTTGCAGATCCCTGGTCTTTTTGTGTCTATTTGATGAATGGGCCAGAAGGTTGTGGTTATCCTCTTTGCATCTTTCACCAAACAACTCTTGTCTGTGAACAGTCTCACAGATCTCATTGTTCAAGGATGACTCAGTGGACTGTTGTGAGGAAAGTAGCAGCTGCCCTGTGGAGCGCCCAACCGTGGAGCATGCTTCATGTCGTGACTGCTGAGGAATTTGACGTAGTGCTTGTTAAGCCTTTTGGAGGACGTCTGGTCAGCGAGCAAGCCTTAAGACGTTCAGCTCTGATATTAGTCATCTGCTTTTTGATTTAAATTTAAAGGTCTTTTCTTCAGATCAAACATCTCTTGACGTTTGCGCTCTGCCCTTGAGCTGACAGAGTAAAAATGCAAGTCCCCTCATCCCACACAGCTGGACAAGTCCTCCGTCTCGTTCCATTGTGCTCGTGTGGCATTTACTGAAAGTTGTTGTTGCCAGGCTTTGCTCGGTGTGACCTTTAGTTAATTGGTTCAGGATATCTTACAGTTTCCACGTAAATTTCAAACACAAGGCTTTGCCTTTCAAGCTGTCAGAAACAAAATTTATTTTTTACTTGAATTGGGTCTTGATCCGAACAGAGAGGTGAATGAATCAAGCCAACATCTTCTAAAGGAAGAGTGGACAATTTACTCAATAAATAACAGTTTACAGAAAAATCCACTTAAAAAAAAAAACAATATAGACAGTAGTTCATTTACAGATGCTTGTGAAATCTATTTTATTGATGAAAATAGTAATTAATAGTAAAGTTTTACATTATAAAACGGAAAATATGTAATACATTTTGACAGTGGATTCTTACATAAGACAAAAACGATTATACTCATGTTAATAATGTGTAATTGTTTACCTTTTTTAATATAATTAAGGACTTTTTTTCATAACTCCTAATTTTATACCAATGCCTCTATGCCTCTATACCAACATCAACTACTACCTCATACATATATTGTGTACATTAACTCATATGCTGCTTTGCCACTCTTTGCAAATGTCAATGCTAGAACCTTCAGTTTATTTTATAGATATACTTTTTATACTTTTTTATACTACTATGCAAAAACTCAGGACAGTATTACACTTTTATTATTTCATTTTATGCTTATGTTCATTAAATGTTTAGTGTTTTAGTGTTGGTGTAAATTTTCATACTTTTATACTACTATGCAAAAACTCAGGACAGTGTTACACTTTTACTATTTTATGCTTATGTTTATTAAATGTTTCAGTGTTTTAGTGTTTAAATGGTTACTGTTGCACCGAGGGACTGAGAGAAACGCAATTTCAATCCTGTGTATGTCCTGTACATATTGCAGTTCTGACAATAAAGTTGACTTTGACTTTGACTTTAACGATTTATACTCTTGAGTCCTTGCAGCTAAAGTTGTTCAAAAAGTTCTCTGTTTTCTGGTGGTTTTGAGAGAAAGATTTGTGTTAGTAAAATAATTAAAATGAGACATTTCTATTGTTCTTAGGGAAATCGGTAAAAATTGTGTACATTTTGTTAAAGCTAGAGCCACATGTTGGAGACCTCTGCAGAAAATCTGTGCAAAACTTCTTGTATTTGTAATTAATTTACTGCTAATTTAATTTAACTTTTTTATTTTAAAACTTTTATCAAACCTTGGCATCGTCTCTGCTTGATGCTTCATTGACCTTAACTAACCCCTGATTTATTTACATTTTAACGAGCCGAACATTATTTGAGCTGCGTTGTGTTTAATCCAAGCTTTTAATGCGATGGCGTTCTGCTTGTCTACCTTCAGAGTGCAGCGCTGCATCAGTGGATTACAGCTTTAATCAGTTAATGAATGTAAAATCCTCATGTTTGCAGAGCAATAAGACCTGGTGAATGTGGAAACTCTTGTGCAGCACCACTTTGCCCCGAAGACTGACAACAACAACAAAAAAACATATTCAACTCAAAGCAGAGGTGCATGAGGCTGTTTCGTTTCAGCACCTGAAATAAAACGACGTGCAGACAAGTTGAAGTGCAGTGATAAGAACGAACGACACTAATAGCTGGTTCAGTCTGTGCTCTGGTTTAATAGGCCTGAACCCTCCTGAGAGGCAGTCACACAGACGGCACGCTGGTGTTCATGCTGCTCACATGACCCGACTCTAGTATAATGGGCTCTGCTGTGAAATGGATTGTAATTCAATCTGTGAGTTTCATCCGCCACAATGAAGTGGATTACAGAAACACAAGTGCTGCTGTTTTTAACCACCGTTTAAAAACACTTTGGGTTCAAACGGGCGGGAGTGAAATAATTACAGCCCACCCCAGTAGCTTTGGATGTGGGGCTGCAGCCGATTATTTGGTCTTGAATAAATGATCAGTTTTAGCAGAGTGCTAAATGTAATTTGATTATTTTTGAATGTCAACAAATGTTCTCATGTATTAAAGTCTGCAGAGAGAGCCTTTTTGACATGGAGCATATTCATTTATAAACTGTATCTGTTGTTTCTAAGTTTTGCATCTTTTAAGACGTGACGTCAGTGATTAATTCAATTCAGTTCAGTTCAGTTCAGTTTATTTATATAAAAGTCACAACAGAAGTCATCTCAGGGCACTGAACAGAAACAAACGTTAAAAATAAGTTAACATTGTTTATCTGAGGAGCAGACTGCTTTGAGTTTAACTTCATCTCAGACTCATCTTGAGCAAGCGTGAAGGTGACAGTGGGAAGGAAAAACTCCCTCACGATGAAGAAACCTTTAGCAGAACCAGGCTCAGGACAAGCGGTCATCTGCTTCGACCGGCTGGGTTTGAGAGGACAGGAAGGAGGAACAGATGACAGGTCAAGAATCGTGTTAAGATAGAAATAGTTTCAAATGAAAACCACCCCCTTATTTTCTGGCGTATACGTCGCAGTTTTTTGCATAGATGTGTCAGTTCGGCGACTTACACGCTGAAGCGACTTGTATACATATTTTTTTTCCATATTCATGACTCAATTTTTGACTGACGCATTCAATTTTGAAGAACTACAACAGCAAGTCCTCCCGTGTGTGCTTGCTTCACTCAGCTGGTGCAGGCGGAGGAACGCTGGAGAGCAAACAAGTCTCACTTGTAAATGAGTCCTCCAGCCTCGATGTGATTTGTCTGTACAAATAAAGGTTGAATGAAAAAAAAAACTGCTAGCGGCTCTGGCCGCGATGGATGGATTGATGGGTGGATTGATGGATGGATCGATGGATGGATCAATGGATGGAGCGATGGATGGATCGATGGATGGATCAATGGATGGAGCGATGGATCGATCGATGGATGGAGTGATGGATGGATCGATGGATGACACAGCACTGCCCAGGCAAATTGAAGCTGTTTTGACCATTAAATTAACACATAATAAATGCAACAGGTCAGTGGTGACGTATAATAAATTAGATTTATACGCCGAAGCGACATATATGTTTTTTCTTCTTCATGATGCTTTTTTTGACTGATGCGACTTATACTCCTGAGTGACTTATATGCCGAAAAATACGGTATTCAAGGAAATGAGGTCAGTTTGTCCTCCAGTAGCCTATAGCAGCATAACAAGCAAACCCTAAGTATAGCACTTTGAGATTTTTATTAATGAAAAGTGCATTATAAATTGAATTCATTATTATTATTATTATTATTATTATAGGATTTATCAAAAAGGAAAGTCTTAATCCCAGTCTTCAAACTGGACAATGTGTCTGCCGCACGGACAGAAACTGGAAGTTAGTTCCACAAGAGAGGAGCCTGATAACTGGAAGATCTTCCTCCCATTCTGCTTTTGGAAACTCCAGGAACAACAAGTAAACCTGCAGACTGAGAGCGAAGTGCTCTGTTAGGAAAATATGGAACGATAAGTTCTCTAATATAAGATGGAGCTAGGTTGTTGAGAGCTTTGTAGGGTAAACACAAACTGCATAAAAAGATGTGACTGAAAACAAACTCTCAGCATCTTTCTGTGTCAAACTTTAAAAAGTATTTTGAACAATGGTCTGAAAACTCTCATGTTTGTTTTATTTACAGTTTCAAACAGTCACACAAATATTCAAGTTTCATATGAAGTAACTTTACAAAGATGTACTTTAAAAATATACATATTTTAAGCACTGTATTTCTCTCCATTCCTCCTCACAGACTTGAGAAAAAGCACAATTTTCTTTTCATCTCCTCGCCGTCTTCCGAGCGCTCACTCCACTGATCATTCTTCTGTTGCACGCCGTCTTCATCTGGCCCCTCGCTGACCCTCCCCGCACACCTCAGCTGCAGTGTGTCAGCAGCCATGCCAAAGAACACCAAGGTGACGCAGCGAGAGCACAGCAATGAGCCGGTCACCGAGTCCGTGGCTAACCTTCTGTCCCTGGAGCATCCCATGGACTATAAGAGCAGCCAGATGAGTATGGGTCTCAGCCCTGGATCTACAGCCCCGGGAAAGTCTCTGCTGCCTGATCTGGAAGCAGAGGACGGTCGGCCCGCGTGGAACAATAAGCTGGAGTACATCCTCGCCCAGGTGGGCTTCTCTGTGGGTCTGGGAAACGTTTGGAGGTTCCCCTACTTGTGCCAGAAGAACGGTGGAGGTAGGTGGATGAGAAACGTGCTCAGCTTGAAAACATTATATACATGTCTCCACAAAACAGGGTTAGATGACGGGACACTTCCTGTGTTTGGCTTCAATACATAATTAGGCCACATATTCTGAGCAAAGACTCCCCCAGGACCTTCAGTGATACTCTACTGAGTCAAAACTCACTAATGGAGTTCTGTTCTGTTGGTTCTGTAAAATCCAAAATGAAGTGGGAGGCCAGATCAAGCAAATATCCCAAAATTTTCAGATTGACCTTGTTCAAGGAATTGGTTTATTCAGTTCAGATCCATCACAACTTAAAGTGTGGCTGAAAAGATTTTTTATGCATAAAATTGCTCAAAATATATATATATTATCATTTAAATATGTTCGTTTTTGCAAACAAAATGATAAATCAATTTAATTTTGCTTTAAAAGCGATTTTAAACTTCGCTCTGTGTTTATTCACGGGAAATCCGATTAAACGCGAATGCAACATCTGTGACGTAAAATTGGGCAGAGGGCTTTGGTCTCTTTAAAGGTATGGTCTGCGATTTTTGGAGCCAGACAGTCCGTGCTTCTGCTGAATTTTAGTTCTGCTCCGCCCCCTGCTGTGTGTCTGCTCGGAGCGCTTCAATATTCTGTGATTATATGTTAAAAAAAAACTTTTAAAAATATTATAAAACCATGGAGCACTTGTCCAACAACACAAAACCCAGCAGAAATCAGCAGAGGTTCACGAAGCAACGTTGGACATGCGCTCGTGATTTCCTCATGTCTGTCAGCGCAGGTTTGGAATGTCTGGAATGCTCCGCCCACACTACATGTCCTGTCTCTGCGCTGCGAAGTTCTGTGTTTATATGATAATATAACTGTTTAAAAAATATAATAAAACCATGAATCACTCGTCCAACAACACAAAAAGACCCTGTAATCAGCAGAGCATCACCAGCCAATTTGGACATGATTTAATTCGCTCGTGAGTCGTGACAAATCCATTTCCTCATTCCTGTGAGTGGAGGATGAAGCGATCACTTGACTTTTGGCAAAAAAACTAAATAAAAGTCCAGCTCTGGGATGAAGAAGGGATATTTAATACATTTGTGTCACATAAAAAACAGTCCTGCATCGCTTTGCAATCCTTTGAATGAGAACGAGCCGCGGCGCTGAGGCTGTGACAGGGGGGCGTGACAAACAACTCTGTTTTTATTGGCTGGTCAGTGTCCGGGTCACTCTGTGTTTTCAGTGTTTTTATAAATGCTGATAGAGAAGCAAGGGGACTATAGTTTTTTTCAGAGATTACTTTGTCTAACATCAGTCTGTCAGTAGATAGTGACAGAGTGAAGAAATATGTTAAAAATATATTGTTAGAAAAGTTACAGACTACATTACAATGTTACATACCCCACCTTTAATAGCGGACAATTTATAACCCGACGAATTTATCAATCTAAGTGAAGATTTGAGCTATTTGTCTTCAGTTTGGGAAGCAGTAAGTTAGATGAACAAGAAACAGCAGGTTCTAATGTAGGTCTGCACTCGTATTTATTTGAGTTTCACCTTTTCAGGAAGCGAGGGAGCTCCGAGGCAGGCGATCTCCAGAAAGACGCAGACTGCTTCTGCGTCACAGATGTTGCATTCGCGTGTAATCGGATTTCCCGTGAATAAACACGGCGCGAAGTTTAAAATCACTTTTAAAGCAAAATTTAATTGATTTATCATTTTGTTTGCAAAAACAAACATATTTAAACGATAAAAGATATATATTTTGAGCAATTTTATGCATAGTAAAAAAATCATGTCAGCCACACTTTAAGTTCATATTTGGTTCAGAACAGATCCAGATCCAAATCTGGTTGTAGTCAGTTCAAATAAAGCTAATTTTAAATTACCCGGTTTATTATTAGAGTGTGTGAGTCAATCAGACATCATATCAGTGTGACATTTTTGTCTTCATTTCACTTTGGGGTTTTAGAGTAACCCAATTAAACAGAGAGGTTTCTGGGTCGTCAAAGATCAAATATAATAAGCATCAAATCAAAGTACTGTATTTAAAATGAGCTGAAAAGTGAAAATGGAACTGGATTTAAAACAATTGATGCCAGATTGAAATCTCAAAACAGACGTGGTTAGAGTCGTCAGCTGCAGCGTGCGTTGGTTCTTATACGAACTGAAAGGTTTAATGTCTGAATGTTCTGGTTTGAGGATGTTTTGNGAATTGGAGCTCATTAAACACTTTTGCAAAGCATTACAGTTTGGATGTTACTGCGTGTGACGTCACTCAGGCTGTCCTTTCTAACACACAGTAGAAAGTAGCCTTGAGATGCCTGCTGGTCAAGGGCAGACGTTCACTCTAGCATGCATTTTACTGAGCATTTCAAGGGCGTGAATGGATTACGTTCCCATAGCAAGTATGTTGCACCGAGAGACCAGACTGAAAGGGAACTGAAAGTTATGCACCATAACTCATGTTCCCTGAAGGAAGGGAACAAGGTGCAACATATCTGGCCCTTTCAATGCTGAAAGCTCAGTGAAGTGCAATTTTGGAGAAAGATGGATGGGCGTCAGCCGCTTAAGTACCCTGAGGGTGGGGCCTCTGGCGCGGCGTTGACGCCCCTGCCGTAAAGGTGTGAGTATATTCCTTCAGGTAATCGCGTGGGGGTGCAATTCCCATAGCAAGTATGTTGCACCTCGTTCCCTTCCTTCAGGGAACATGAGTTATGGTGCATAACTTTCAGGTTTGAATCCAGGCTGAGCAAGGAAGTACATCCAGAGTAAAACAATTACCAAACCTTTCATGCAGTTTTTCCATTGAAAAAGGAAGCAGCCAAAAACACACACACACACAAAAATAAAAATAAATAAATAAATGATGACATTATAGTCATTTTGCTCAAATAAATAAATACAAAACTTTCTTTTGAGATGTATGCAATCTGTTAGTCTTAACGTATGTGTTATGAATGAGTATCATCTACTACCACATCAAACTGTAGCTTGCCAGTAATATCTTTAAAATAAGTGAAAAGCCTTTTCTTAAATTGCCAAAGTTAATTAACTGTGGCAGCCATTATGAATCTGGTTAATTAGCACTAGATGCTCATCCAATGAATATTTCCTGAGAGCTGTAATAAAACTTGTCCAGCAGTTCATGAAATATTTTGCTAATAATGTCAAAACATAGACTTACACATGCAGGGACACATAAAAAAAACATAAGAAATAAGTTATTAAGGAACAAAAATTGAAAAAAAAAATTGCAATAGTTGACCAAATAAACAAGAATTTCTTTAAACAAACCCCAGAAAAATAGACTGACATTAAAGCCCAATAATTATAAACACAATATGTGATATACCTCCTGCCAGCTAGATTTTACTTCACCTCAGGGTTCCTAACAACACTGCAGCTTCAAACAGAGAAAAAGTCCATAAATGCACATTGTCTTTTGGGAAGCTTCCAAGTTCTTATAAACCTCAAAGAGCCGTTAAAACTGTTTGCTTATAATGTGCCTTCATACAGGAAGTGAACCTGTGGGTGATATAAGGTAACACATAGCCTGGGAAAAGCTAAACATAATGGGAGTAGTTTATGGCTGACCAAACATAATGTGGTCAAAAGGTTTAGATTTCAGGTTAAATACAGTTAAGGTAAGGTTATAAAAATAAATAAAAAGACTAACCATAGTATCAGCTCCCTAACCATAAACAAGCATAGCAGAGTTTAAAGAGTAGCTTTTCAGAGCACCGAAAAGGCTCTTGCTGGTTTTATTTTTCAAGCTTTTCAAAGAAACCATCTTTCTTAAAACATCATTAATAAGATGATGCATGACACTTTATGTGGATTTTGTGTGGAACCATTTAAGAAAAGGTCAGAAAAGTTCAAAAGATAGACAACAGAGGATGAACAATTTGTGAATCACAACATTTGTCCAATATATTGGATCGCCATACTTTCAATGATGCCAGCAGGCAAATCAAACTCCTGCTGAAGCCAAGAGAGAGAAGGAAAACATCTTTATATTGACAAAGTTTTCTCACGTTTCAGTAAAGATGCTTTACCTCTGGTACATTACAGGCTGTAATTACTTATTTGGAACCCACTGTTGACTTCATTTACCTCCAATAGTGTTGTAATTTCTAACTAAATATTCTTAAAATGGAAGAATGTGTGTTTCGGGAACTAATTTATCAACTAATTTATAAAGTACATTGAGGAAATATGTTGATGGTGCTAATTTAACTAAGAACTGCAGACAGAATGTGCTGAAAGATTGAATTATTTAAAGGAAAATAAAACTTACATTGGAAAAAAGGAAACTTCAGCATTTTGATTTATCTGACAATGATGAACTGTTACCTTTCTTCAAGACATTTTTCCCCCTGATGTTCAAAGTATGGGGTCATGTAATTTTTATCATTATTGTCTATTTGTCTAAAGAGAGAGTTCAAACCTTTTGAAGTTGATTTTAGTGGAAACGTTGTGAATAATTAATATCTTTCCAGCTGTAGATAGCTCTTTGAACAACATCAGTTAGGAGAAAAAAGGTTTCTTTCTGACTAGATAGACAAGATAACAGCCACTTCATGTTGGGTCAGGATCGAAGTGTATCCCTGTGGTTATTAAACAATTCCCATCCCAAACATTTCTGAGTAGTTTGTTCAAATACTATTCCATAAACTTTTACACTGCTGTTTCTATTACATTATTACTATTGCAGAAATGTTATACTGTAGCATGTCAGCACATGGCTTCTGAGGGAGATGTGCGGCTCTTGTTGTAGACCAATCATCCACCAGATGGCTTTTTATATAGGCTTTATTTTCAACACACACACAGACAGAGTGAAACCCACAGGCTTTTGTGATAGCTCCCTCCCTCAGTCATGGTTACTCTATCACCAAAAAACCTAACACAAACTAACACTTAATGATCACATAAACTAGGCTAACAAGAACAGACGCACTAAAAGAGCAACACTAAACAGTTAACCAAAACGATAAACAACAAACTAAAATTTTACCCATAATCCCTCCTTGAGGCCATGTGACTGACAGTCAACCACAGCAGAATGCTACATAGCCTCGACCTGAGGGGCTCATTGTCCCCAACAACCCATTCACCCAAACATAGTCCTGCAGGTGTTCTGGCCAAAGACGCTGGCACACAGGACGTTGAGGACACTGACGTGTGACTACAGCAGGTGAGTCAGTGTCATCTCCCATACCAGCAATCACTGGAGCATGGGGGCGGTAAGGCGCAAGCCTGTTCTGATGCAGCACAACCATCCCTGGTTAAGAAACTTAACTCGGTATACCACCTCAGACAGACGCACCACAATTTCAGTCAACCACTGACTGCGAAGCTTAGAAAAAAATCCCCTTCTTATGCTCTGAACAGTACACCCACACCTTGTCCCCTGGTTCGAAAGCCTGTCCATGAAAGTGGATGTTGTAGGCACTTTTCTGCCTTATCCCTGCATCAGCCTGAACTTTATGGGTGTAGTTGTATCCTCCGAAGTCGCTCCCCAAGTCTGGAAGTAGTCAGCTTCCACTCCCCCAGCAATCTCAGGCTCTGGTGGGGCCACAGACACAAGGTCCAGTGGGCTGTGCAACTTTTGTCCGAACATCAGGACAGTGAGTTTACACTGACTGGACTCTTGTTCAGCAGTTTGGTAGGTCCACAAGACCTGTAGGAAGTGCCGATTCCAGTCCTGCTGGTGTTGATCCATGAGGATTGCCATTTTTGTTGCTAAGGTGCGGTTCAACCTCTCCATCAGCCCGTCACTCTGTGGGTGGAGAGGGGCTGTCCTTGGCTTCTCCCACTGCAGGCAAAACTTGCCAAAGACCAGAGACTTGAACTTGTGCCCTTAGTTATTGTAAAGCTGGTTCGGGACCTCAAAGCAGGTGAAAATATTTTCAACCAGTCTCTCTGCAATCATGGACTTTGGTCTGGCACTGCATATGCTTCTGGCCATTTTGTAAAGTAGTCCATGGCCACGAGAACATAGATTGCCGGAGTCTGTTACCGGGGAAGGATGAGGAGGCCCATCCCACTTCTGACACCAATCTATTGCGTCAGCACACAGCTAGTGAGGGAGATATACAACTCTTGTTGTAGACCAGAAATTATCAACCAGATGGAGTTTTATAGGCTTTATTTTCAACACACACAGACAACGTGAACCCCACATGTCTTTGTGACAGCTCCCTCCCTCCAGTGCTGGAGTGGGACTTCAAAGTCAAAAGTCAAAGTCAACTTTATTGTCAGAACTGCAATATGTACAGGACATACACAGGATTGAAATTGCGTTTCTCTCAGTCCCTCGGTGCAACAGTAACCATTTAAACACTAAAACACTGAAACATTTAATAAACATAAGCATAAAATAGTAAAAGTGTAACACTGTCCTGAGTTTTTGCATAGTAGTTTTTGCATAGTAGTTTTTGCATAGACTTATTTTCAGCCCTGGAGTTTCATGCCTCAGACTGGCCCACTATAGATCACAACTTATTATTATTAAAATCATTTAATTATACTGTAGCTTCACATCAGGGTTTTCTCTAGAATATGCCCTTTTAGGGCTGCTTTAGCTTTAGCCCCCAGTGCTGACTATGGCTCTTTGCTTGAATAACATAGTGTCAGAAGCATTTGTAATGTAAAACTTTTATTGTCTGTCCAACAGATCTCAGTTGTAAATGAGTCTTCAAGGCTCAATGGGACTTATCGGTTTAAATAAAGGTTGAATGAATGAATGAATGTGTGGGGGACACACTTGTGGGGGGATCTGTGGGTCCTAGCCCCACAAGTTTTGAATAAAGTATATGCCAATTCCAGCATTCTGGTGTATATTAACAGGTTGTTTAACATCCAGTTTTACCTACTTAAGTAAACACTTGATTCAGTAAGTATTTTAGAGTTAATGGCACAACAAGAAGTAGCCTGACCAACAGCTCTCCTTGTGTGAATAAAGCACACCCTGCTTCTCTCATGCATCCTACCCACAGTCTAAGGGCCAGTTTACACGGCGCGTATTTTGAGTGTAACCGCTACTTTCTCTTTGCGTCTTTGCTTATCACCTACACGACGCTGCTGGCCCCCCTCTTTGCATCCGATACTTTCCTGATCCAGCTCTCAGGGTGGATCTTTTTCGCTGACCCCTCGCTGATAATGTAAACATCTCCTGCTGCTCTTTTGTGTCAACCACATGCGCGCAGCTCGCACGCGCGGACAGTCTAGGGCAGGCGGACATTTCACGTGTCACGCTGCAAAATATAACAGTTTAACAATAATAAACAGTATTTATGTTGGCGTGGGAGATGTAAATTTATCTGAACTACAGTATCTATCTGGACTCGTTACATTTTTTAAACAGTGCGTAACGTGCTGTGAAAATGAAGACACCAGGTTTATTTTTTATTTATTTATTTATTCAGCACCACAAAGTTTACAACACAAACACTGAGAATTAAACTGAACACACTATTAAAACACGTGAACCGAACTGTAACTACGTTAATGAACTGGACTCTTGCTGTGTGTTCATCTGGACCCATCAGAACCGGTCTGCCTGTTTGTTGGAACGACAGCTCCACCTGGCAGAAATAAATAAATAAATAAATAAATAAAAACTCCGTTGTTGTGTGATCAAATTAAACACAAGCAAACATTATATTAAGAACGTTGATTTACCTGCTGTAAGTCAGCTGTTTATCACGGAGGAAAGTCCGACATCATCCTCATCGTCACTCGGTTCTGGTCCACAGTCAGCGTCTGGTGTGCAGCTTGTTAGATGAAGCAGTCCCGCTTGGTGTCAAATCTGTCGACTCTTATCCAAAATCCAGCTTTAACTTGTTGTTAACTTGTTGTTAGCTCAACTTTTAGCACAAAAGAAAGTAGCAGACTGCCAGCAGAGTGAGGCAGCACGCATGCGCAGTGGGTGAAGGTTCAGCAGCACGCATGCGCAGTGGGTGAAAGGGGGGGTGCATGAGGGAGGGGGGAGATTCGAGCAGATCCGTGTCAACGCAAAACTTTTAAACTAATTAACATACCCAAAAGTTCCGTTTCCCCCACAGTGTCCGTGTAAACAGGGCCTTAGAAACAGTGTAGCCTAATGCCTCTTTTCCACCGCTCGGCTCGGCTCGGGTTGGATCGGCTCAGGTCGGCTCAGTTCGGGTCGGGTCACATCTATGTTCTGTTTCCACAGCTTTTTTGTACCCCTTCTGTGGGCGGGGTCCAGAATCCTACTCGTCTTACCACATGGTGGCAGTAGTGTTCCTCAAGCTATTTACTACAGTACTAGCCACCACTAGAAGAAGAACACAATAAAGACTTTGTATCACAAATTATCAATTCTATCAAAAACCACATAGCTGATATTTTTCAAAAAAATCTAGTGTGATCACAACATATTCATACACGAAATGTATCCTGTTGGAGTTATTTGAAATAAAATTCAATGTTTTATAGACATAAATGTGTCAACCTACGTCCATTATTTTCTACTTTGTATTACATATTATCAATTCTATCAAAAACCACAAAGCTGATATTTTTCAAAAAAATCTAGTGTGATCACAACATATTCATACACGAAATGTATCCTGTTGGAGTTATTTGAAATAAAATTCAATGTTTTATAGACATAAATGTGTCAACCTACGTCCATTATTTTCTACTTTGTATTACATATTATCAATTCTATCAAAAACCACAAAGCTGATATTTTTCAAAAAAATCTAGTGTGATCACAACATATTTATACACGAAATGTATCCTGTTGGAGTTATTTGAAATAAAATTCGAATTTTTATAATTTATTTTCGTTGTGCAAACACAGGTTTTGGAAAAAGTCAAAGCGAAACTACTTTAAATGCAGCACATTTGACCATACGTGACAATATTAAAGCGTGGTTAAGCTCAGGAGCCCTCGTACTATTAAAGTCAGCTATGAAATATATTTTATATCTGTTCATTGAGCTACATTTAAAGACATAAAGCCGCCCGCGCGCCGCGTGTTACTCGTGGCGAAACTACTTTTTAAAATCGTGCAGTTTTGAGCAGTACGTGATTTTATTAAGGACACGTTCAGCTGAAGACCCATCTTTGCTATAAATTTAAAAAATAACAATTGTTTTTACCGTGTTATTCATGTAAAAGTCCTGCCGTGGTAGCTTCCCTGGTTCTTCAGGTCCGTTTCTTCTTTCAAATTTAGTAAAAACATGGAGCAGCGAGTCCAGCTAAAAAAAATAAAATTAAAATAAAGAGCCTGAGCTCATTTTATTTTACAGATCTGGAGGAATCTCTTGTGGGTGTTCGGCTCCTGTTGGATTCCTCCCTCTGGCTTCAGTTAAAAGTTTTATTGTTGTTGACGGTGCTGCTGCAGAGGAGCTCTCATGTTGTCAACATTCGGCTGATCTTTTCTGCATCCAAACGTTCGGCTGCGTTCTCAGGATATTTCCCTCTCACTTCCTCCCAGTAGCTCAGGTTTGGTCAGTGGAGAGCCGACCCAGTTCTGGAGGTCACGGCTCAGTTCTTTCCGTGTTGAGTCTGCACGGTTCAAGTAGGATGGCGGGACCTGAATACCTCTCGTACAGGTGGCTCCAATTGCTCTTCAGATCTTTTAAACGCGTCGACGTCTGAGAGCTCTGATTTGTTTCATATGGATCAGGCTGTTCTTTCTGAGGCAGGTCTTTCACGGCTCAGAGAAATGAAACAACAACAAAAAAACCCTCAAGAATTGAAAAGACTGAGGGCCAGATTCGGTGCAGCACATAAATCAGCGTGAGACTCCAGTCCAGAAAAAGTTCTGGTCGGAGCGTTGAGTTCTGATCACAAGAAGAAGAGTGAAAGTTAACAAAGAGACAGTAAACCAACAGGTTTAACTGGACAGGTGTTTGTTGTCCAAACCTGACTGTCAAATGTAGAACTCAGTCCAGTCGGGTTCATTTAAACAGATCCAGTTCACTTCTCAAGTCACCGTACGAAAACTCTAATAAACAAAAAACATTCTAAAACTTTTTACGAACATTATACAAATTCAATAAATAAACGTTATCTGTTTAGGGGAGCCATTAGTTGTGTTGAAACTTTTCTTCATCTCAGTCTCCCGTCCTGAGTGACACTGGTGACAGTGGAAAGAAACAACTTCCTTTAAACAGGAACAAACCTCCAGTGAAACCAGAACCAAAACCAGGCTCAGAGTGGGCAGCCATCTGCCCCTACTGGCTGCGGTCAGAGAGGACATGGAGGAGACACTGACGAACTGGATGTGCTCCAGGTGTGGTATCTATGGTCCAGGTGTGGTTTCTATGGTTCAGGTGAGATGTCTATGGTCCAAGTGTGATGGTTTCTAATATTCAAGTATAGTTTCTATGGTCCAGGTGTGGTTTCTATGGTCCAGGTGATGTGTTTATGGTCCAGGGGTAGTTTCTATGGTCCAGGTGTGGTTTCTATGGTCCAGGTGTAGTTGCTATGGTCGAGAGGTAGTTTCTATGGTCCAGGTGTGGTTTCTATGGTCTAGGAGTGGTTTATATGGTCCAGGTAAACAGTAGTTTTTATGGTTGTTGAGGTGCGGTTTCTTTGGTCCAGGTGTGGGTTATTAGGTCCAAGGGTGGCTTCTATGTCCAGGAGTGGTTTCTATAGTCCAGGTGTATTTTCTATAGCCGATTTGTGGTTTCTATTGTTCAGTTGTAGTGTCTGTGGTCCAGGTGTGGTTTATATGGTCCAGGTGTATTTTCTGTGGAAGAGGTGTGGTTTCTATGGTTCAGTTGTAGTGTCTGTGGTCCAGGTGTGGGTTCTAAAGTCCAGGGGTTGTTTTTATGGTCCAGGTGAGATATATATGGTCCAAGTGGGGTGGTTTCTAATATTCAAGTATAGTTTCTATGGTCCAGGTGATGTGTTTATGGTCCAGGGGTAGTTTATATGGTCCCGGTATGGTTTCTATGGTCAAGGTGTGGTTTCTATGGTCCTGGGGTAGTTGCTATGGTCGAGAGATAGTTTATATGGTCCAAGTGTGGTTTATATGGTTGTTGAGTTGTGATTTATTTGGTCCAATTGTAGTTTCTGTGGTCCAGGTGTGGGTTCTAAAGTCCGGGGGTATTTTCTATGGTTGAGGTGTGGTTTCTATAGTCCAGGTGTATTTTCTATAGCCGAGGTGTGGTTTCTACTGTTCAGTTGTAGTTTTGTGGTCAAGGTGTGGTTTATATGGTCCAGGGGTATTTTCTATAGTCCAGGTGTATTTTCTATAGCCGAGGTGTGGTTTCTATGGCTCAGTTGTAGTGTCTGTGGTCCAGTTGTGGGTTCTAAAGTCCGGGGGTTGTTTCTATGGTCAAGGTGTGGTTTCTATGGTCCAGGGGTATTTTCTATGGTTGAGGTGTAGTTTCTGTGGTCCAGGTGTGGTTTCTATGGTTCAGTTGTCGTTTCTGTGGTCCAGGTGGGGTTTCTATGGTTCAGTTGTAGTTCCTGTGGTCCAGGTGGTTCAGGTAATGTTCAAACATGGGGAAAAAGATCAGGTAAAGACAGCAGCAGAGTGACATGTGATCAGTTTTTCTTCCAGCAGTCTAATGGTACGTCCACACCTAACAGCGTTTCAACTGCAGGAGCGTCCAGTTTACATGCAAAGTCAATGGGGGACGCGCCTCCAGGCGCGTCTTGGCGTCGGGCGTCACGTCACGTGCGTGTTGAGCGTGCTGGAAAGCGTTTTCCGTGCACGTGAACCCGCGTCAGCCTCCAAAGCACGCCTTGAACATGTTGATGATTTCGCCGTTCAAACGCCGTTCAACTCTCCCTGATTGGTTGATCAGGGAGAGTCGGGGGGAGAAGAGAGGGGGAGAGTCCCTATGTGACGCGGAAACGAGGGGACGGGTATTGCGCAACTATGTGACGTATTGTTTGTGGGACACAGAAAAAACCCGCAAAGTCGTGTACTATGGAAGAGAAACTCATTGTAGCTGTGTGTTCGCAACAAGTCCTTCACGACCAGTCAAGTCTGCTCTACAGAGACAGAAATAAAAAGCTCCTTGCCTGGCGGAGTGCAGTGAGGAACTCGGTATACCGGTAAGCTCCTCCCACACCCCCCGCCGCCACACCGCCGCAGCTTCGCGTTCTGGTCTGGACACCACTGTGGGTCCACTTGCGTGCGTGACGAGCTTTTTTGAAGTTGAAACCCTGTTTGGTGTGGATGTACCATGGTCTATAGAAGCAAAACTAAAGGATAGCTCAGGAAACCCAAGCCAACCCTAACTACTGTATAGGATTTATCAAGAAGGAAATTATTACGAGGTGTTTATCTGCACTCAGATCACGGCAGCTCGTACGGTAGAAACCTGAGGAATGTGTTGGGCTCTGCTGTAGCCAGACTCTGCAGAAACAGCTGTAATGAAGCCACATCTCTACTGTATTCTCTTCTTTTAAAACTTCAGCTTCAGTAATGTGATCAAAAACAGGATGATGTTCTGAGTAAACATGTTTTCAATGTAGGAACAAAATTCCGTCGCCAGTTTGTGACTGATGTAAACACAATGTCCCGTTTGGTTCTGTTGGTTCTGACTTCTGTCCAAAGTGACGCTTTGTCGAGTTTTTTCTGTATCTGAAACGTCGACCGCAGACTTGTCATCAAGTCTAGCTCCGCTCTGCAGCAACATGAGGAAAACGTTTAAATCCAACACTCAGGGGTTCTGCAACTCTTGGAATTTGGTCAACAACCCAGCCCTTGATCAGGTTTCTGCTGCGTGTCCGAGACCGGGTCACATCAGCTGAGACCATTTACGAAGCGACGCTGGTCTTCTGCAGCTGCAGACATCTTGTTCTTCAAGCTCCAAGAGATGGACTTCTCTGGTCAGGAGAACATTACCTAAAAGCCAAAAATAGCCAAAAAATAATACAAGTAATAAGCTAAAAATTAAAATATGTATAGAAAAAGTAGCATAAAGCTAAATGTGGCTATTTTTTAATATTTTTTTATTCAACCTTTATTTAGGCAGGTTAATCTCATTGAGCCTCGAGGACTCATTTACAAGAGAGACCTGGCTACAAACAAAGAATGATGACAACAGCAACAGTAGATTTTCCTTGGACAATCAACAATAGACAATCATAAGAGAGAAATACAGATTTGTTTTAAAATTTTTAACAAGTTAAAACAAAAATATCAAAGTAGCAAAACAGACAGATTATAAGGCAGATGTAGAAAATCAAAAACAGGAAGATGCTATAAGCTACAGTAGTTAAAAGTACCAAAAGGCTACCTAAAAGTAGTAAAACAAAACATGCTAGTGTAAAACAGCAACATATCAGCTGTAATAGCAACAGTCTAGCTAAAAGCACCTAAACATTAGCTTAAAGAAGCAAACATTTAGTGTAAAGTAGCAAAAGTATAGCTAAACATAGCTGAATTCAATGCTAAAGTAGCAAAGGGCTAGCTAAAAGTAGTAAAAAAACTAGCTAAAAGAAGCAATACATCAGATAAAAGTAGTAACAGGGTAGCAACAGCTAAAAGTAACAAAATACTAGGTAAAAGTAGCAAAAGGGTAGTTAAAACTAGCTAAAGACTAGGTAAACGTTAAAACTACTATGAGAAGACAGCCTGAACCAGTAGCTGAAACAAATTTCAAAGAGAACAGGAAAGGAAATCTGAATGTATTTCTTTGAAGGGAAAAAAAATGTAAATAAAGTTAAATATCTCGAAAAGTCTAAAAGTCGTCGTAGCTGAAGTCTCCTGAATGAGCCGAACGTTTTGACGTTTGAGCAGCTAAAAAAATCCAAAGTGTTCAGATTTTAAATAAAAACAGGAAAAGAAAGTGTGACCTGAGCCAGATGTTGGTCAGTAATGAATGAACTGGACGCCCCCCCCCCCTTCCCTGCAGATGTTTGTTTCTGTTGGTGCTCACCCCCCACCCCCTCTGTCTGCCCAGGTTGGTGGTTTGTCAGCACAGCCGAGGAGCAGGGCTGGGTCCCGGCCACGTACCTGGACTCTCAGAATGGAACCAGAGACGATTTGGACCTGGGCACCTCCAGGACCGGAGAAGGTTTGTGCTTTTCCAACTCAACTTTATTAAACTCCTAAAACACAAACAAACAACATAAACGTCTCTTCGGCTGCACGGAGGAGGCCGTGATTTATTTTTCACGGCCCAAAATGAATATTTTTCGGGTCAACACATTTACAGACACACCTCCGGCCCGACGTCCGGAGCCTCGGAGGCTGCAGTCTGGTAGTGAAACGGTGAATCGGTACCGAGCTGCGGCCGGAGCAGAGCGGTTGCGACACTTTGGCACCGCAGAACATTCCTCTCAGCTCCACCGGGACGCTGCAGCGTTCTGCGTGAACCTCGTCTTCTCGTGACTCTTTTTCTCCTGAATGTTGCCCGACTCAACGTTTCATCACTGTGACAAAGCACCCCCCCCCCCAACAGATTGATGATGTGCAAACACACGTCTGCTGCTGCGTAACCCGACGACCACCGTCGGTTTGCAGAGCGATGGAGCTGAGATGATGCAATCGTTCACGAAGCTGTGAGCTGCTGCTGACAAACATCTTCTGTCTCTGCTCTGCAAACCACACACACACGATCTCTTACAGTGTTGCCAGTTTTAGATGAATATTGGTGGCTGTGATGGTTTTAATATTCAACTAGAAAAACTGCATTTCCTGTGAAAATGC
>JBBPBX010049511.1:0-19835 GCA_038048925.1 Garcialebias charrua
GCAAATTTGTGGTTAATGCTTCACCAATTTACCCCTTTTGATTAAAACTGGAACATAATTTTCAAGTAAGGCATTTAAAGCCAGGCTGCACGGTGACACAGTTGGTATACCTGCCACCTCTCAACAAGAAGGTGGCTGGATCAAATCCCAGCCAGGGATCTTTCTGGTTGGAGTTTGATGATCTTTTTGTGCATGCGTGGGTTTTCTCCGGGTACGGTATTCTGGTTTCCTCTCACAGACAAAAACATGCATGTTAGGCTGATTGGTAACTTTGAATTGTCCCTTGGTGTGAGTGAGAGGTTGAATGGTGGTTTGTCTACATGTGTCCTTGTGATGGACTTGCAGTGTCCTCTACCTCTCGCTTTAGTGACCGCTGGAAATGGGCCTCAGTGACCCCCACAACCTGAAAAGGAAGAAGCAGATAAAGATAATAGATGGATGGATGGAAGAATGCCAATCAAATCCTTTTAGCATTACAGTATACCTTCATTTGAAAATGCTGCCCCTAATATACAGAAATGAACTACAGGAGATGCTCATAGCAGTGTTTCTTGGAAGCTTGATGACCTAAGATAACCTTACATACAACTACCAACAGTGATAGGAAGAAGAATACATTTGATGTTCTGAAATTAATTAAAGAGGTAAGATCTTCCATCTCAGTGCAGCACATACAGTATACCTTAGCCAGCATGGCACATTTTTCTATGCTTAGATTCTGTAATAAAGAAACTGATAGCATGATGAAAGATGGCTGAGATACAACGCCTTAAGGCACAGTGACTTCCTGCATTGCATTCTGCTTTCTTTGCAGTCCTCTCCGGAGAAAAGAGACCTTAGAGCACCTGTGGCTCAGCTGCCATGACTGTCAGCTCTTTTTACTTCTCAAAGACAGTGGTTATTATGGTATGGACATGCTTTTAATGACAGGATTTCCACTTTTTGATGGAAATTCAACCTAGTAAAAAAGAGTAATGTCTGCTACTGAAACATCCTCACAGATTTGCCAAAAATAAATTTGGCTTTTGCTTAACAAGGAGGACTAAAATAAAAGAAACAGGGTCTGTATGAATTCAAAACTTTAGTAGCTGTTTCCTTAAAGCAAAGATTATTATGTGGCAAAGACAATGGAAGACTTAGATCAGATTTTCTCTGTTTCATGAAGGATAGCAATATCCTGTTTACAGTAACTCCGGAATAACTGGATCAAGGTTGCTGCTGGAAATATGTTTGTGTTGTACACAAGCTGTGAATAAGTGATGTTTGCATTCACAAAATCATATGTGGAGGAGTTTTTACAAACGAGTGTTTTTATAAATTGCACTTGAAGCACATTAAGAACTTGTTCAAAGTTTAGTTTCAGGTTTCCATCAGTTTTTTGTGCCAACATCTGGTCGTTTATGCTAGTAAAGTATTTGTGTAACCAGAGTTCATTCAGCAGTTTTGTTGTACCATGTACAATGACAACAAAGTATTTCTGTTCTATTTTTCTTGTTTTTCCAGGACAGATAGGCTGCAAATCCCACAGGGAAGAAGCAACTGGATGTCTCAGCAGTCTGCTGAGTCCTTGGTGGTGATAAAATGCTCAATGTCCCATCCAGATTGTTCAGGAATGTTGGAGAGGAGCTCAGTGATCCATATGTTCTTTTCCACATTGCACAGCTCTCTGGACTCTTTAGCTCCCATCCAAAGCAATGTGTTTCATTAGCACTGGCTGTACACGACGCCTGTGGGGAATGAAGTCTATAAATCACAACCGAGTTACGTATCAAAATCAACTGCAGGCTTGTAGATATATTTCCCCCTGCAAATTTGAATCGACTGACTGCTGATGTGTGTAGCTGCCCAACTTTGTTGTGCACACAGGGGCAACTCAGTGATGTGAGCAGCAATTACGGTAGTTATTCCCATTTCACTTTTGGAAACACAGTTAAGTCTGCAGTCAGATGGTGAAAAGCATTCTGAATAAAATTTGAAACTGGTCTTCAGAACATGATGTGTTTTGATTTTAGGAGCTGAAACAAAGTGAGTATTTTAAACAGTTTTTTTATTCAACAAAATCAAATGAAAACAAGTTCAAATTAGACAACACATGTATTTTATGTACATGATAGTCATTCATCGATAGTCACTAAATGCTTTGAAAGACTGGTCATGGCCCACATCAAAGCTACCATCGCCATCAGGACCCTCACTGGTACGCATACCACAAGAATCGATTAACAGAGGATTCCATCTCCTCTGTGGTCCACACTGTGCAGAAGGACTTCTATGTCCATATGCTCTTTGTGGACTTCACGTCTGCCTTCAACACCATGATTCCCCAGACCCTGATGGACAAACTATTCACACTAGGACTAAGCCTTTCCATTTGCAACTGGGTCCTAGACTTCTTAACAAACAGACCACAATCTATGAGGATCCACAACTTGTCTTCCTCCACCATAACACTCAGCACTGGCTCCCCTCAGGGCTATGTGTTGAGCCCCCTCCTGTTCACTCTGCTCATGTATGACTGCGCAAATACCCATCCAGACGGTCATATTGTAAAGTTTGGATACAGCGTTGGTGGGATGCATCAAAAACAACAATTAGTCCAGCTACAGGCAGGAGGTGGACCACCTGGAGGGTTGGGGCAGGAAGAACAACCTCCACATCAATGTGAAGAAGACAAAGGAGATGATTGTGGATTTCAGAAGGAACAAACTCACCCCCCCACCCCCCGAACATAAGAGGATCTGTGGTAGAAGTGGTCTCCAGTGGTACTTGGGTGTGCACCTGAACGACAACCTCAGCTGGGGCAACAACACTACCAGCCTGATCAAGAAAGGTCATCAGAGACTCTACTTCCTCAGACGGCTGAGACGAGCTGGTCCGAGTAGTCCAGTCCTCACCTCTTTCTACAGGTGTGCAGTGGAGAACATCCTGTGCTCCAGCATCAACATGTGGCATGGAGGCTGCACAGATGCAGAAAGAAAAGCTCTGCAGAGAGTAGTGAAGGCTGCACAGAAGTCTGTTGGAGTCAGTCTCCCCACCATCATAGACATCTACACCTCCAGATACAGGAAGAGGGCCACCTGCATCATGAAGGACCCCACTCACCCAGCCCACACACTTTTTGCCCCGCTCCCCTCAAGAAGGAGGTTAAGGAGCATTAAGTGTAAAACCACTTGACTGAGGAACAGCTTCTACCCTGAGGCTGTTATACTCATGAGTCTCTAACAAGAATAATGGTAAATTGTTGTAATGATTTCTAGGTAACCCAGTTGATAACGAGACCCAGAACGACACAAGGCACAAGAGTACAAAAAGAACAGTGTTTATTATTTACAGTGATTTAAAGTACAACGTGGTTCATCTGGAATCCCTGGAGGAGGAAGCAGAACATCCGAAGGAGTAGGCCCAGGGGCAGTTGTGAATGTTGGTTTTCAAATGTTTGTTTGATCTTACAGATGATGAAGGGAGATAGGTTCCATGAACATCCAATAACTCCAATAGTGATTCCAGAGGGCAAAGAAGGCAGGCAAGTGGCTGGAGGGCACGGCACGAGGAACAAAGAGCAGGATCCAAAAACAGACATGATGACTGTAGGCACATAAGAACAAGGTAAGTCTCTTTGCAATAAACACAAGACTGGCTAGAAGCATAAATACCATAAACAGGAATCAATGCTCCAGCGAAGAGTAGAACTCGACTGCAGCCTTAAATAGGATTGTAGCTCATCAGGTGGATGACCGTCAGCTGAGGGTGATTGGCGGCCATCTTGGAGCTGCAGAGAGTGCTACTCTTACAGTACCCCCCCCTCAAGGGTCGCCTCCTGGCGACCGGAAGCGCTTCTCAGGGTGAGCCTTGAAGAACGAGGTGATCAAACTAGGGTCCAAGATGAAAGAGCGTGGAATCCAAGAACGCTCCTCAGGACCATAGCCTTCCCAATCCACCAGGTACTGAAAACCCCTCCCCCGGCGACGGACATCCAGAATGGCGCGCACAGTGTACGCCAGATGGTTGTCGATGAGACGGGCAGGAGGAGGCAGGTCGTCAGGCGGGCATAGAGGACTCACAGAAACAGGCTTGAGCTGAGAAACATGGAACATTGGGTGAACCCTCATGGAGTCAGGAAGCCGGAGATGCACCGCAGATGGGTTGACGATCTTGACCACCGGAAATGGCCAGATGAAACGAGGGGCCAGCTTCCTGGGGGTGTCCTTCAGAGTGATGTTCCTGGTGGAAAGCCAAACCCTTTGACCCACCGTATAAGAAGGTGGCGAAGAACGATGACGGTCCGCAAACTTCCTGTTCTGGTCAGCCGTGCGGAGAAGCGCCGCCTTCGCTTGACATCAGATGCGTCGACAGCGGCGAAAATGGTGCTGCACAGAAGGCACCGAGATGTCCGTCTCCTGGCTGGGGAAGAGAGGAGGTAAGTAACCCAGGGAAGCCTCGAAAGGGGATATACCAGTGGCCGCAGATCTGTGGGCGTTTTGGGCATACTCCACCCAAACCAGATGTTGACTCTAGGCAGACGGGTTACATTCCATAAGACATCTCAGAGTGGACTCGAGTTCCTGATTACACCGTTCTGCCTGGCCATTAGATTGTGGGTGATAGCCCGAGGTGAGACTGGTGGATGCCCCTAAGGAGGAACAAAAACAGCGCCAAACCTAGGAGATGAATTGGGGACCTCTGTCTGACACCACGTCGGAGGGGATGCCGTGGATACGGAAAACGTGTTGCACCAACAGTCGAGCCGTTTCCATGGCGGAAGGCAACTTCGGTAGAGGGATGAAATGGGTAGCTTTGGAAAACCTGTCAATCACTGTAAAAATGGCTGTGTTACCTTCGGATGGGGGTAGACCAGTGACAAAATCCACGGCAATGTACGACCAAGGACGGCTGGGTGTGGGCAGAGGCAGAAGAAGGCCCGCCGGGGGCTGAGTCCCGGATTTGTTTCTGGCACAGGTGGGACAGGCTGCAACAAACTCTTTGACATCGTGCAACAACGTAGGCCACCAGAAATGGGTCTTTGTTAGATATAATAATAATAATAATAATGAATTCAATTTATAATGCACTTTTCATTAATGAAAATCTCAAAGTGCTACAAAGTGCAACAGAATTAAATGTCAATAAAACAAGTAAAACAAGTAAAATCAATAACATTATCAACTAAGATCAAAAAAGAGAGAGCATACGGGCAACCCCAGGATGACATGAGAGCTTATTTGTGTGTACCCACTCAAGTACCTTTGACCTCATGGATGAGGGGACGAAGAGTGTCCCAGGAGGGCCAGTGCCCGGATCCGGTTCCAACAGGTGAGCCTGTCGAACCTCCTTAGTGATGGGCCAGGTGAGGGTTCCCACGATGCAGACCGGGGGTATGATGCTTTCAGCAGATTTTGGAGCGTCTGGAGGAGAAAACTGACGTAACAGAGCATCAGGCTTAGGCCCTGTTTACACGGACACTGTGTGGGGGAAACGGATGTTTTGGGTATGTTAATTAGGTGAAAAGTTTTGCGTTGACACGGTCGAATTCTGTGGATACGACTCTCTCCCCCTCCACCCCCCGTCCTCATGATTTCACTGTAGTTACCATGCTGGGCCATTAGATGGCGCTGTGATTTTTGGAACCTTCACTACTGCGCATGCGTGCTGCCTGAGGTAAACAGCAGCCGAGGCAGCCTGCCTCGTCTGCTTTCCTCTCTGGCTAAAATCAGCTAACTACAAGTTGTTGTCAACAAGTTAACAACAAGTTAAAGCTGGAATTTGGATAAGAGTCAACAGATTTGACACCAAGTGGGACCGCTTCATCTAACAAGCTGCACACCAGACGCTGAGTGGACTGTGGACCAGAACCGGACTTTACTCCGTGATAAACAGCTGACTTACAGCAGGTAAATCAACGTTCTTAATATAATGTTTGCTTGTGTTTACTTTGATCACACAACAACTGAGTTTTTATTTATTTATTTATTTATTTCTGCCAGGTGGAGAAGCTGTCGTTCCAACAAACAGGCAGACGGTTCGGCGGTTCTGATGGGTCCAGATGAACACACAGCAAGAGTCCAGTTCATTAACGTAGTTACAGTTCGGTTCACGTGTTTTAATAGTGTGTTCAGTTTAATTCTCAGTGTTTGTGTTGTAAACTTTGTGGTGCTGAATAAATAAATAAATAAAAAATAAACCTGGTGTCTTCATTTTCACAGCACGTTACGCACTGTTTAAAAAATGTAACGAGTCCAGATAGATACTGTAGTTCAGATAAATTTACATCTCCCACGCCAACATAAATACTGTTTATTATTGTTAAACTGTTATATTTTGCAGCGTGACACGTGAAATGTCAGACTGTCCGCGCATGCGGGCTGCGCGCATGTGGTTGACACAAAAGCTCCACGGGAGATGTTTACATTATCAGCGGGGGGTCAGCGAAAAACTTCCACCTTGAGAGCAGGGTCAGAAAAGTATCGGTGTCAAAGAGGGGGGCCAGCAGCGTCGTGTAGGCGATAAGCAAAGTTGCAAAGAGAAAGTAGCGGTTACACTCAAAATACGCGCCGTGTAAACTGGCCCTTAATGTTCTTGGAACCCGGTCTGAAAGTCAAAGAATAATTAAAACGATTGAAGAAAAGTGACCAGCGTGCCTGTCTGGGGTTCAATCGTTTCGCGTCCCGGAGGTACGTAAGATTCTTGTGGTCAGTCCAAATGAGAAAAGGTACCTCCGTTCCCTCAAGCCAATGACGCCACTCCTCCAATGCCAACTTTACCGCAAGCAGTTCTCTGTTGCCCACGTCGTAGTTCCTCTCGGTTTGCGACAGTCGACGAGAGTAGAAGGCACAAGGGTGTACCTTGTCATCCGTGGGTGACCTCTAGGACAGCACAGCGCCCACCCCGGTATCGGATGCATCCACTTTGAGGATGAACTGACGAGCCGGGTCTGGGTGGTAGAGGATGGGTGTGGAGGAGAAAAGAACTTTTAGCTTACCAAAAGCAGAGTTGGCTTCAGGAGTCCACCGAAATTCTGTGCTAGTGGAGGTGAGCTGAGAGAGGGACGCTGCGATGCGGCTGTAGTCCTTGATGAAGCGCCTGTAGAAATTAGCAAAACCTAGGAACCGTTGTAATTGCTTCCTGGTATCCAGAACCGGCCACTCCACCACTGCCTTAGTCTTTTCAGGGTCCGTCCTGTAGTGCCCTTTTCCAAAAATAAACCCCAAAAATTAGACAGAGGAGGCGTGAAAATCACATTTCTCACCTTTGCCAAGATGGTGTAGTGGTTAGGGCGTTTGACTTGGGACCCAAAGGACGCGGGTTCGCGTCCCGGCCACTACACACCTTGGGGTGTCTATGAGTGCACACCTATTTCTCCAGCTCCCCGAGCGCCTTCTATGGCTGCTCACTGCACCACCTGGTAGGTGGTTGGGTTAAATGCAGAGACGAATTTCGTCTGTGTATGGGAAACATACGCAGATGACAAGATTAGACAATTATTATTATTATTATTATTTAACAAAGAGTTAGTTTTCATAAAGTCTCTGAAGTACCCTCTTGACTTGAGCAACATGTTCTTGCTCGTTCCTGGAGTAGATGAGGATATCGTCCAAATAAACAAACACGAAATCTCCAATAAAATCCTGTAACACATCGTTAATCAGTGCCTGGAAGACTGCAGTAGCATTGGTGAGGCCAAAAGGCATAACTAAATACTCGAAATGTCCCAAGGGTGTTTTGAAGGCTGTTTTCCACTCATCACCCTCTTTAATCCGAACCAGGTGATAAGCGTTACGAAGATCCAGTTTTGTGAATATGGTAGCGGGTTGTAATTGTTCTTGTACGGAGTTGATTAACGGTAGTGGATATTTGTTCTTTATGGTTATAAGGTTCAGACCTCGATAGTCGATGCAGGGACGTAGTGTCTTGTCCTTCTTAGTGACAAAAAAGAACCCTGCCCCCAGCGGGGACGTAGAAGGACGGATAATCCCAGAATCGAGGGATTCCTCAATGTAGGATCTCATGGAGTCACGTTCAGGACCTGACAAATTATAGAGACGGCTAACTGGCAAAGGAGCTCCCGGGAGAAGGTCAATGGGGCAGTCATACGGACTATGAGGAGGAAGAGAAAGAACTTTACATTTACTGAATACGGGGGCCAGATCATGATATTCATGAGGTATGCTAGAGAGATCTATATCTTCTGTACCTGGTGTGCTTATGGAAGGATTGGAGATTCCAGAGCGGAGACAGTGTTTTAAACATCTGTCACTCCATCTCTCAACCCTACCGAGTTCCCAATTGAAATGGGGATTGTGATCCCGTAACCAGGGGAAACCAAGGATTAATTACGTGTTTGGGGAGTCAAATACAAAAAAACTAACCTCTTCATGATGATTTCCTGACGTGATTAAGGCCCTGTACACACGTAGCCGGATATCAGTAAAACCGAACAGTTTATCATGTGGTTTGGCCTTTCATCCACACGTGAACTCTGGTTTATGTAACTATAAACGAATAATAAAAAAACTCCGACCAAAGTGGAGATTTGAGAATTCTCCGCTTTCGAGTCTGTGTGTGGACTTTCAGAACCGGAGGTTTTTGCTCCAGCTGGAGCGGCGCTGACGCCACATAATGCTCGGCGAAAAATAAAAGCTAAAATGTCAACATACCTGCTCTGACATGATTCCCAGTCAACATTTTCCAGCGTTTTATTAACTTTGCACTCCAACACGGTATTTAATAGTAGTTCTATCTCGCGGTCTGTCCACACAAATGAAAAATAAGAAAGAACAGGAAGTTACGGCTGAGTTGAAGGGTTGTGACAGCACTACACTGCCACCTATGGGTTCAGCATATTCATTACAACACTGTGGTGAAAATAAACGGGAACATGTAGACGAATATTTTAAATATTCAAACATGTATGGACAGATATATTTTTTTTTGCGCAGATATTCGTTTTTCAAACACCAGGCTACGTGTGTACAGAGCCTAAGTGTAGGTTAGTGGTCTTAAATCGAATCTGTGTTAAGGTCTCCCCAGTAACCCCAGCAATGGACACAGAGTCAATTTTAAGGACAGGAAGAGATAGATCCCTGATCAAATCTTGGCTAATTAAATTTTGTTCTGCACCGGAATCAATAAGTGCAGAAACAGGGAAGCGGTTCTGATTGTACTGAATAACTGTGGGTAATGTAAACCTATGAAGAGGAGTAAACAAGGAAGTACCCACCAGTATCTCCTGTTTTACTGGTGGGTGTTTTCGTTTCCCCGCACAGGGCAAGTGGCAATAAAATGTCCCTCTTCACCACAATACATACAAAGATTCAAGTTTCTACGCCTTTGTCTCTCAACAGGATTTAAACGGGGACTCCCAATTTGCATGGGTTCAGATTCAGGTACATTAGATTGGGAGCCAGAAGATGGCACCAGAGCACTTCGTGGCTTGTATCTTTCAAATTTGCTGTTGCTATGGTAACCCCCTGCTGATGACGTCGAGAACCCGGAAGTAGAGACCCTCTGGGAGTTGTAGTCCCGTTCACGTCGCCGTTCCCGGAAACGTTCGTTAATTGAGATTGCTAGATTTATTAATGTGTCAAAATTAGGAGGCTCATCCTTTCACGTAGTTGGATAAGGAGTTTAAAAAGGTACCTTGCAATGCCCTGTCGTTCCAGTTGGTTTGAGCCGCCAGGATACGGAACTCCAGGGCGTGTTCAGCGACAGGACGCCGGCCCTGACGTAATCCCAACATTCTCTTTTCCGCGTTGGGTTGCTGTAGCGGCCTGTCGAAAATCCTGCGAAACTCCTCCAAAAAACTCCTAAACGAGACAAAGTCCAACTCGTGTTGATGAATGAACAAAGTCGCCCATTGGAGCGCGTTACCTTTCAGTTGGTGCATGAAGTAAGTAATCTTTTTTATGTCCGACGAGTAGAGTAGGGGAGCTCCTCTGAAGGCGAGTTCGCACTGAAGGAGAAAACCCTCACATTGAGCTGGGTCTCCTGAAAAGAGTTCAGACGGTTTTACTACCAGTTGTTGTGAAAACAGAGGATCATTTACAGAGCTGATGTTAGACGATCTTGAAGCTTGTGGAGACGCAGAGGCTGTGGGAGGAGAAGGAGTGAGTCTCTGATTAATAGCATGTACCATACCTCCAAGTTCCTGTAGGTTAGCTTGTGTTTTGAGCTGTTGGCTTAATACTTGTTTCATCATTTCTTCTAATTGATTCATTCGCCCCGTTTCAGAGGAACTAGCTTGTTCGCTCCTGGTCTCGTTCTGGGTTTTGTTTGGCTGGAGCATTCTGTAATGATTTCTAGGTAACCCAGTTGATAACGAGACCCAGAACAACCCAAGGCACGAGAGTACAAAAAGAACAGTGTTTATTATTTACAGTGATTTAAAGTACAACGTGGTTCATCTGGAATCCCTGGAGGAGGAAGCAGAACGTCAGAAGGAGTAGGCCCAGGGGCAGTTGTGAATGTTGGTTTTCAAATGTTTGTTTGATCTTACAGATGATGAAGGGAGATGGGTTCCATGAACATCCAATAACTCCAATAGTGATTCCAGAGGGCAAAAAAGGCAGGCAAGTGGCTGGAGGGCACGGCACGAGGAACGAAGAGCAGGATCCAAAAACAGACGTGATGATTGTAGGCACATAAGAACAAGGTAAGTCTCTTTGCAATAAACACAAGACTGGCTAGAAGCATAAATACCATAAACAGGAATCAATGCTCTAGCGAAGAGTAGAACTCGACTGCAGCCTTAAATAGGATTGTAGCTCATCAGGTGGATGACCGTCAGCTGAGGGTGATTGGCGGCCATCTTGGAGCTGCAGAGAGTGCTACTCTTACAATTGTAAATGGTAAATGGAGCTTACTTACCGTATATAGTGCTTTCCAGCCCCCTATGAGGGGCCCCAAAGCGCTTTACAGTACCAGCCATCCACCCATTCATACACACATTCATACTCACAGTATAATCACAGTGAAAAAAAACAACAACACTGGAATTCCACTTTGATTGGTAATATTTGCTGCTGATTATCCATGCTGCAAATCTCATGCTGCTGATTATTTCATGCTACTGTATTCATTCGTGTCCATCTGCTCACAGACTCATGTTCGTGCTGCTGTTGTTACACCGTGTTTTACATTACTGTACTGTATTAGTGTTTAGCGTATATCTTAGATCTTTTAGCGTATCGTTTGACATTCGTTTAGCATATATCTTAGTGTCTATCTTCCTTATTTACTCTTTCTTTCTACACTTTATACTTTTGCTATTGTTGGGTGTAACTGGGACTCCGTGTACATAATTTTGTTCCACCTCATGTACCACATGTGGTGAAACGACAATAAACCTGAACTTGAACTTGATTTTATCTGATAGTTCCAAATACTTATTGCTCACTCTTGAGAACTGCTGAAACTACAAACTAACAACTGCTGTATTTGGGTAACAGGTAAGAGCTGTTTTATTCAAAAGTTTAAAAACACCAAATATGAAAGTTTATTAAATTTTTTCACTATGTGGGTACAACTTGTTTTTTTCAGCTGGCAACTATTTAGCATCTTTTAATTTTTTACCAATTACGTTTTTCCAGCTTTGATAATTTGCATTTAAAAAGAATTTTTCAAAAAGTATTAATGTATTGATTAACAACAAAGAAGTGTGACTATTTTATTTGTCAGCCTTTTGATCTGTTTTACTTTATGAGCTTAACATAATGTCCAAACAATTTCCTAACATTTCATGAGGTGACAGTTTTTATTACATTGTCATGTTGAAACTGTTTTTCAAATCTTTGCTACACTTATAATAATAATAATAATAATAATAATAATAATAATAATAATAATAATAATAATAATAATAATAATAATAATAATAATAATAATAATAATAATAATAATAATAATAAACTTTATTTGTATAGCACCTTCCTACAATGCCTTGCATTGACCAAGGTGCTTAACAGGATAAAAAGATGAATAAACTGGAACAATAAATCAATGAAAATAGAATAGGAAACAACAGCAATAAAAGAAGGCAATGGAAATAAAAAATGCTACATACTAAAATAACACTAAAATAACACAAGTAATAAAAGTTACACACTGAAAGCTTTTTTGAACAAGTGGAAATAAAAAGGCAATGGAAATAAAAAATGTTACATATTAAAATACCAAAAGTAATAAAAGTTACACACTGGAAGCTTATTTGAACAAGTGGAAATAAAAAGGCAATGGAAATAAAAAATGCTACATATTAAAATACCAAAAGTAATAAAAGTTACACACTGAAAGCTTTTTTGAACAAGTGGGTCTTCAGTCTGGTTTTGAACAGAGTCAGATCAGAGGTGGCACGCAGCTCAAGGGGGAGACTGTTCCAGGCTTTAGGGCCGGCAACAGAAAATGACCGGTCTCCCCATTGTTTGTACCTTGAGCGAGGCACCTCCAGCAGGTGTTGACTGGCAGATCGTAAATCTCTGCCGGGCTGATGGGCTTTCAAAAGTTCTGAGATGTAGAGAGGTGCAAGTCCATTCAGAGCTTTGAAAACAAACAGGAGCAGCTTGAACTGTATCCTGAACTGAACCGGGAGCCAGTGTAGAGAGGACAGGACAGGAGTGATGTGTTCATATTTTCGTGTGTTGGTCAAAAAGCGCGCGGCAGAGTTCTGTACAAGCTGTAAACGGGAGATGGAGGATTGATTAATACCAACATACAAAGCATTACAATAGTCAAGTCTGGAGGTCACAAAGGCATGGATGGCCTTCTCCAGATCACCACGGCTGAGAAATGACTTGACTTTGGAGAGCAGTCGGAGCTGAAAGAAGCTGGTCTTGACAACAGAACTGATCTGTTTATCAAACTTTAAGTTGGAGTCAAGCTGCACTCCAAGATTTCTGACCACCGGGTTGAAATGGGGGAGGGGAAAACCAACACTGGGACTGGGAAGGATGTTGCTGGTGTCACCAGGAGCACTAAATAAAATGCATTCAGTTTTATCTGTGTTTAGGTGGAGGAAGTTTTGAGAGAGCCAGTGCTTAATGTCATTTAAGCAGTTGACAAGAGTGTTTGAACTGAGTGAGGGGTTGGGAGTGACTGGCAGATAGATTTGTAAATCGTCTGCATACATGTGAAAAGACAGGTTATGACGTGCAATGATTGATCCTAATGGCAGCATGTAAAGAGAGAAGAGGACTGGCCCTAGAATAGATCCCTGTGGTACGCCAGAGGTCAGAGGGGTTGATGAAGAGGAGGACAGATCGCCTATCATGACAGAAAAAGTTCTCCCAGACAGGTAAGATTTGAACCACTCAAGCACAGCTCCCTGGAGGCCAACCTGCTGAGACAAGCGGTTGATTAGTACCTGATGGTCGACGGTGTCAAAAGCTGCTGAGAGGTCTAACATCACCAGCAGAGCAGGGTTTTTTGCATCCAGGGACAGAAGAATGTCATTCTGTACTTTGAGCAGTGCAGATTCAGTACTGTGACGAGCTCGAAAACCTGACTGAAATTTTTCAAACAGGTTGTTGAGTTCTAGAAAAGATTGAAGTTGAATAAAAACAATCTTTTCTAGGACCTTTGATAGAAATGACAGATGTGAAACTGGTCTGAAATTAGAGAGAGCTGTAGGATCTAGGCCTGGTTTTTTGAGAAGAGGCCTGACCACAGCATGTTTGAAAGCAGATGGCACAAAACCTGAAGATAGACAGCTGTTAATAAATGACAAAACACAAGGACCAATTACATCAAAGGACTGTTTGAACATTTTAGAGGGAATGATGTCCAGAGAACAGTTAGTTGGTTTCATCTGCTGAACCACCTTGGTGAGGTGAGGCAGTGAAACCAGGTCAAATTGGTCAAAAACAGCTGTGGTTATTGCAGACGCACAAGACTGGATGGTGTTGGATGAACTGACAATGTTCTGCCTGATAGAGTCTATTTTGTTGACAAAATAGCTCTGAAAGTCATCACAGGTAGACTGTGTGGCAGTTTTCAGAACATTGACAGATGGGTTGATGACAGACTGGAGTGTGCTGAAAAGCGTCCTCGGCCGGTTGGAGCTGGTGGAGATTAAATTGGAGAGGTACTGTGATTTGGCCTGTTTCACAGCATTATGATACTCACAGAGACAGTCTCTCAGTATTCCTTGAGATACATGAAGCCGGTCGCGCTTCCATTTTCGTTCTGCTTTTCTGCAACGTTGTCGAAGAGCTCGCGTCGTTTCGTTGAGCCATGGTGAAGGTTTGTTCTTTGAAGATGCCTGTTTGAGAGGAGCGATGGAGTCCAAGATCGTTGTGCAGGTGTGATGGAAGGAGCTGATGAAGTCCTCAGGATGTAGAGATGGGTCCAGGCTGACAGCAGAGCAAAATTCAGTGCTCTTAAAGGCATCAGTGAACTGACTTGGAGTTAATGGGAATGGGAATTAATAAAATGGGAATTAATGAAAATCTCAAAGTGCTTTACTTATAGTAAAGTTGGCTAAGCCTTTTTTTCATTATCAGCAGTACCATGTTTCCTCTCATTTGCTGAGGGAAACAATAATCTTAGACATAGAGTTACATCCAGAAGCTTTCACTTCCTCCTAACCTTTAAGCTTCAATAAAATATGTGGGATAGCATAGAAATGTAAGCTGCAGCCTGCAGTTGAACAAAGTTTTAGAAACCATGACATTGTGAGCAAATTAAGCTAGTTTATTATTTTTGACTGGACCACTGACATTAGCCTCACACAGCTGCGCTGAGAGCGGGCGGCCAGCTGTTTTGCAGACAGCTGGCAACAGTTTGCTTTTCTCTGCAAGTCGTTGCTGTCAGTTTCAGCGCCTCCGTGTTAAATGTTAAGGTCGGTAAATGATTCAGCACCTTCATGTGAAATGTTTAGCTGCTATTGTAAATGGAAACAAAAAAATAAAGCACAAGTATGTGCCCTTCTGACAACCCCAAGTGGAAGCACACTGCCATTACACAATTGTTTATGTTGCCAGTCTGATCTGAAATCAGTCATCACCTACTGCAGACTCATTTATTTTGGGAAGTAAGCCTGCAAAACTGCTGTGTATTGTCAAATTATAAAATTAACCGTTTTTTGACCCGTTTAAAATGTTTTACCAGGCATGAGCAATTTCCTCAGTCTTTCGATTCTGACAAATCTGAAAATGGAGTTTTATTTTGGAAAACCCATGTACATTTTATACTGTTTGTATGCACAGTACGTTTCAGTTTTGTTGTGGTTTTGCATCCGTTATCTACTGTGCAACAATGCCATTTAATTGTAATATGGGTGGAAATTGTAAGATAGGACTAAACATAAATACCTTCACTCTCATGTAGTGAAGTAAGTTTATTTTGGCTGCACCTTCTTCAAGGCTCTCCACAGTGAACTCGCATGAAAGATTTGGCAGTTTGTTTTACAGCCGGATGCCCATTCTGACACAACTTGGGCTTGAACCTGCAACCTTAGGATTACAGGACCACGGCACTGACCACAGAGCTACCACAGCCTCTTTTCAGTTTCATGCTAGGATTAAAAAAACGAGCGGATACTGAAACAGCGAGAAAGCACTCCGAACGGTCATAAAATCCACTATTATCAGAATTTTCCCTGAATACTTCTTATTTTGAACAACGATCAGCCATTAAAGGATGAAACACTTAACAACAGGAAGAGGGTCTACCCCCCTCAGAGAGCTCCTGTTACTTTCCAGCCTCGTCTTTGCTTTTATGGCTGCACTGACGTCAACGACCGAACTTCACTTTTTGTTTCCTTTAGGACCGACATGCCTCGAATTCTGAGTTTCACGCCAGACCTGCATTTCCTGCAAGAATCTATAGTAGCTGTCCTTTCTGGCAGACTGGCAACGATCGTTGAAGTCACCTACAGATCTGTAAAGTGCTGAGAGCACTGGCTTCGTGACAAGAAACTTGGCCTCCTGTGGGGGTCCGGCTGCAAATATCTCTGATGTTCTTGAGCTGGAAGACGTGCTCAGTGGGGAAGGGATGCACAATGTTCTGTGCATCTGCATCCACATGGGTTTGTGCATGTGTGTGTATTGTGAGAAAGAACATCACAGATGACTGGGTTGGGGTGAGGGGTCTAAGTCACAGCAAGTGGAAAGGCTATAGATTCACACCAGGTCAAAGGCATCGTTTTGTGTCAAAAAGTAGAAAAACATGTTTTCGGCATTCTATCGGCACAAGCTTGATGATGCATGCAGTTCCTGTGTGTATATGTTTTATTTATGATGTAATAAATCGTAAGCAAACCCCCCCCCCCCCATTTCTCTACTGTATTTTTCCTATCATTACTGTATTTTCTCATCCATTTTCATTCTTTTGGAGAAAAAAACAAGAACATTCTCCTGTTTTTTTCTCCTACTTGAGTGGTTAATTTTTGTCTTGTGTTGAGGTTCAGTGGAGCATCACCGGCCCCTCGACAGATCCCAGTCTACTCGCTGCAGCTGTGACTGTAGAACAGGTTTTAGGGCTGGCACTGCTTTGCTCCAAATTACAGTATCTGCAACACTTTCAGTGTTTAACTAATGATCCTAGCGCAAAGTTAATAGCAATAGTGGGAGGCCAACAAGATGAACACATTGTTTTCTTGGTGCTAAGTGTTCCAGCTAGCACAAGCCCAAAATGGCCTGTGTCCCTGGGTTAATGGAGACAAGAGAGTAATATGTATTCTTAATGGAAATGAAGGCTGCTTGAGGGAGGACATTACTGTGATTCTTCTATGTGTGATGTTTTTAAGGAGTGAATGGCCGTTATTTCCCTCCTTGCCTCCTCTTGTTGCGTCTGTGGGGGGTGGGTTAGATCAGCCAATGCCCTTTTGTTGATGATGTTAGCTTTTATGCAAATTGACAAAAAGGGAGCCAAAGAATCACCCATTTTGGAATTATAAATATTGGAACAAACACAATACATAACGTAGACATTCCATTCATTAATGCAGGCTCTTTCAGTTTTTTCTTCCTTCTTGGAGGTTGAAATTGTGATAAGAGATTGTTTCATTAGGGGAATATTCATGGATAGGGAGCACAGGCTCAGTTATTGATGCAGCTCATTGGTTGTTTGTGAGCCACAATGGGTTCTCTTGATTGATTGTGCAAGACGGCCGATGATATGACACAGAGGAACACCAGACATGCAGAACTATGAGCAATACTCAGAGATAAACCCCCTATTGAGTGCTCACGCTCACACACGCACATACATATAATGTAAAAGGATGTCTCTGTAATGAAGACAGCTCTGCGACGGTAATGAACTACATCTAGAAGATTGGCCCTTGCGCAGACAAAACAATTAATATTCATGCTCAGCTGGAAATTGAATCATAGCTGAGATTCTTGCGTGAGACTTGATGGGTTTTGGTGACGAGAGGAGTTGAGTCGTTTCTGCGTGCGCTTATTTAGTAAGAAAACTTGCACAACGAGAAAGCTTTGAAAAATAAAAGCTGGTTTGATCTGCTCTTTATAAATCAGGGATAATGTCATCTTCAGTATCTTAGGAGCACAATCATATTCTGTGTAGTTTTTCTTTATTTTGGGGAAGACTGCAGCCTGGAGCTAACCAGATTTAGATAGAGCTTTTTTTTTTTTGGCTTGTGACTCTGCAGTGCCATTGTTTATTAATCAGAGAAGTGCTCTGCTGCCTGTGATAAGCCTGTTTATTGTGTGTGTGTGTGTGTGTGTGTGTGTGTGTGTGTGCCGTGACCACCAGCCAGGATGTGGGAACTGCTCCTGAGCTTACACAAACACGCACACACATGAATTTGTTCCCTTGAAACAAGAAGCCATGTTTTAAAGTCAGAAGCATGTGGCATCCAGCAGCTAGGGGGCTCATATCCCTCCCGCTGACCTCTACCTTGCATTCATTTCTGTCTGTCTCTCCACTTGTCTCCTGCCCATCTGGACACATCCATGTATTCCTCCTGTGTCTCAGTACGCCAGCATGGGGGTCTCAGGCAGATCTGATGCTGGCATCCTCTTATCCATGTGACTGCCTCTGCACGCTCTTTCTCCTCTCTACTCATTGCATGTGCATGTACGCGTGTGTGTGTCTACACTTGTGTGTCACACATGTTCACCATCTGGGGTAGCTTACCGAGCCGTGCACAAATCAATGGTCATGTATCTATGCTTTTTTTTTTTATGTGCCACTTAACAATAAAAAAGCCATAAGCTATGACATGGTTAATCCTTGGGGGGCATCAGGGGTTTTGCAAAGCAATTATAACATCTCTGCTCCTTTCTGCTTTGATTTACAGATGTGCCTGCACTTCTGCAAAGCTTTTTAATGCCAGCAACATTTCCAGAAAGTGAAAAGAGGATTCGTGGAGCTGCTTAACGCTGCTCGCCGTGTCTATTTTCAGGGTTTTAACCGATGCTGAGCTGAAAGGACATCGTTAATAAACGAAATGACTTTGGTTTTCCCTGGAGGCTGAAATGTTACACTCTACTGGTGGGTGTGTTTTTAAAATGTCACTTATCACTCTTCACAGTCCATCACAACAGATAAACGCCATATTCACATTTAATTCCATGCTGTTATTGACTAATTGTAAGTGGGCTGGTCGTATTGTTTGTGGATTTGCCCACTGCTTGCCCACCTGCAGATCATAATGCAGGATTATTTATGAAGTGAAACAGCAGAGAAAATCACTGCCAACCCAGTGTAATTAGACAGTACCCTAAACTGGCCTTGTGTGGGCAACTTGGATATAAAACTTGTATGACAGCACAACATGACAACAACAGCACTCTGTTTGGTTAAAACTTTTTCTTGCAGGATACTTGCTGGGTCACCACAGCAAGCTGCCGCCTGTTGTTTCACACCCAGATTGTATGAGGAGTATTTATCTTAGAAAAGGGATGGGAAGTAAGTAAATGTCTGCATCCTCCATAAATGTATTTTTAGTTATGTTACATTATTGAAAGATTTGATCTGAATTTAAAAAGAAAGAAAACATATATATTCTAGAGATTCATATGTTTTACATCCCAATGGCTTTACAGATAACATAGCTTTAATTCGATTGATTTATTTTCTGTATAAAATTGCATTGTGCACCTAGATACTTTGTCTCATATCTTGCTCAGTTACATTTAAACAAATATTTTGCACTTCAAATGTGTTTTAGTCTAAAATGAAGGTTGAATGGGCTTTGGTACGCTCAGCTGAGTTTGTCTGATTTGGCCACAGTTTGCTCAACAGTCAGGCGGTACAAAATGTTGACAACAAATATCAGTAAACTGCAAATATGTGTTTTGGTCTGGTAAAAGCGTGAGGTGATTCAGCGTTGTTTAGTCAGCTCTTTGTATGTGCATTACAGGAGGAGTGGTGTGGGGGCTAAAATGTGCATCTATCCATCTTTATTTATTTTATGAACAAGCTTTTTAAATGCAGGACTGCTGCTATGACAAGATAAAAATAAAATTAAAAATAATTTGCTCTGCATGGAGTTTTAAAGCTGCTATATGTAACTTTTCTAACAGTATATTTTTAACATATTTCTTCACTCTGTCACTAGATTGATGTTAGAGAGGTAATCTCTGAAAAAAACAAAAAAAAAATATTGTCCCCTTGCTTCTCCAGGTGGTAAATAAGCATTTCTAAAAAGAAAAAGTGACCCGCCATTTTCCAGCCAATAAAAACAAAGTTTGTAACCAGCCAATAAAAACCGAGCTTGAATTTGAATCAGCCAATAAAAACAGAGCTTGAATTTAAATTTTAACAGACCACAAGGGGGCAGAGCCATATATGGCTCTGAGGGGGAGGGATCAGAATGCTTTGCTTGTTGAAATTTTTTCTAAGTGCTGATGTTCTACAGAAACTGCAGACTGAACCTT
>JBBPBX010049512.1:7230-25324 GCA_038048925.1 Garcialebias charrua
AGATTTTGAAGGCTTACATGTGCTACAAAGGTAAAATAGCAAGCGTTTCATCAAATACAAATAATATGTGATCCACATTTCTAGTGCAGACATACAAATAAGGCAGTCAAGAGTCTGACTATCAGATCTAAGATATCCCCTGTTGCCTGTAGGCTCCTCATTCAGTCTGCCTCTGGATATGGATGGCAACTTGCAAACCAACCACTTTTACATTTTGAGAATACTTGTTCAGGTGGAACTCAAATTCTGACCAATCACCCCTCTAGAAGTTTTTGTGAATTCCAGTTCAGTCATTACCGTTAAAGGAACAAAGACTGGTTGCACTATAAGGGACTGTTGACCCTTCTAAAGCCCAAATACAGTACCTGCATTAACAATGTGTCCAATCAAGGCAGGTGTGTCCATTTAACACAAAACATTGCACAGTCACATTGCAGATTGTATTGTTTAAGAAGGGAGGGGAGAGATTACCCTTCAAAAGCAGTTACTGGTAGTTAGTATCACGGTATGGAGTTCTTGCACCCAGAATGCAGGCAGGACTTGAGGCTTGAAAAAAAATAAATATAGCCTATGTGTTAAATAAAAAAATACTGACAAGGCAGCCAAAAATTGCTACAAAACATAGAACAAACCAGGACTTCATACTGGAAACTCAGAGCAACATTCCCAGGATACTGTGAAGACGTTTAAAATGTTTAATACTGACATCAAACAAACTAAGGAATAATAAGAAAAAAGGCACTAATGAACCAAAGTTATAAACACCTGTTCTAGGGAAAAGCAGGAAAAGGTGTTTGATCAGCTGGAGCAGACACAAAAAAACACTGGGGGAGCTAGACAGAGAAAATCGCCCAGTTTAATATCATGATTAATGATATATTTTATAATTTAAGTAACTGCATTCAATCAGCACTTAATGCAGACGATGGGGCCATTTGGATGAGAGGACGTAATGTGTCTCATGTTATTGGAAACATTAGAAGAGCAATTAATAAAATAGAAACATGGTCATATGAACGGGGATTCAAAATATCAGTAAGTAAATCATGTTGTGTGGTTATTACAAATAAAAGGAAAGTCAATATGGAAACGTTAATATTACATAATCTACCTTCAGAAATAGTTTCCGAATTCAAATATTTAGGTTTATGGTTAGATCAAACATATTCATGGAAAATTCACATAAAACACGTAGAAACTAAATGTAAGAAAGTGATTAACCTAATGAAAGCAGTAGCTGGAAGTGATTGGGGGGCAGATAAAGAATCATTGTTAAAAATATACAGAGCACTAATGAGAACAACTATAGATTATGGATGTATAGTATACAATTCAGCAGCAGAAACAACATTAAAAACTCTTGATACATTAGTTAGCTGAATACATGTATATATATTAGTGTTTCTGAGTTTACTGTTTGTTAAGAACTGATTACAAATCAGCTTATAAGGGGCGATCTGTTAAAACCCAGAGTGGACCTCCGAAATGCAAGTTGTCCATTAGCTCAGTTGGTAAATCAACTTGCGATTGGTGCAGAGATGCTTTTCTCGAAGCTGGTTCGAATCTCACTCGGTACGGTTAAAACTTATTTTACGTTTGTCTTTTATTGGATAAAAAAATGAGGACTGAGATTAAAAGGAAGGAGTTTGTGAAACTCCTTCTTTTTTTTTATCCAATAAAAGACAAACGTAAAATAAGTTTTAACCGTACCGAGTGAGATTCGAACCAGCTTCGAGAAAAGCATCTCTGCACCAATCGCAAGTTGATTTACCAACTGAGCTAATGGACAACTTGCGTTTCGGAGGTCCACTCTGGGTTTTAAAAGATTGCCCCTCAGAAAATCCTTGCTACGCACGTGTAAAATAATCTGATTTGTAATCAGTTCTTCAAAAACAGTAAACCTATCCATCCATCCATCCATCCATTTTCTTCCGCTTATCCGGGGTCGGGTCGCGGGGGTAGCAGCCTAAGTAGGGAGGCCCAGACTTCCCTCTCCCCAGCCACTTGGAGCAGCTCCTCTGGGGGAATCCCAAGGCGTTCCCAGGCCAGCCGAGAAACATAGTCCCTCCAGCGTATCCTGGGTCTTCCTCTGGGTCTCCTCCCGGTGGGACATGCCCGGAACACCTCACCAGGGAGGCGTCCAGGAGGCATCCTAACCAGATGCCCGAGCCACCTCAACTGGCTCCTCTCGATGTGGAGAAGCAGCGGCTCTACTCCGAGTCCCTCCCGGATGACTGAGCTTCTCACCCTATCTCTAAGGGAGAGTCCAGCCACCCTGCGGAGAAAACTCATTTCAGCCGCTTGTATCCGAGATCTTGTTCTTTCGGTCATAACCCAAAGCTCATGACCATAGATGAGGGTGGGAACGTAGATCGATCGGTAAATTGAGAGCTTTGCCTTTTGACTCAGCTCTCTCTTCACCACGACAGACCGGTACAGCGCCCGCTTCACTGCGGACGCTGCACCTATCCGCCTATCGATCTCACGCTCCAGTTTTCCCTCATTCGTGAACAAGATCCCGAGATACTTAAACTCCTCCTCCTCCACTCAGATACACTAATATAATAATAATAATAATAATAATAACTTTTATTTATAACGCACTTTACATCAAACAGATCTCAAAGTGCTACAATGAAAAATAAAATCAAGATAAAAATCAATCATAAATGCAACAAAGAAAAGGAACAACCAAGAGGATGGAGCCTCACAGATGATTGCATCAAAAATTTAAAATTCACAAAATGCAGATAAAATACTCAAAAAACTGGGTGCAATAAAAAACAAAAGCACAATTAATTATTTAAAAAACTGGATAAAAAGAAAGGTTTTAAGACTTTTTTTAAAACATGTCACGGTCTGTGGGGCCCTCAGATATGAGGGCAGGGCGTTCCACAGCCGAGGGGCAGCGCAGGAGAAAGCCCGGTCTCCCATTGTGCGAGACCGAGACCTGGGAGTGAGAAGAAGATGGGTGTTGGAAGAGCGGAGAGTGCGGGAAGGACAGTGAGGGGTGAGAAGTTCTTTTAAATAGGATGGTGCATTACCGTACAGGCACTGGAAGGTGAGCAGATAAATTTTGTACGTGATCCGGGCAGAAACAGGAAGCCAGTGTAGTGAACGCAGTACAGGAGTGATGTGTTCATACTTACGCACTCTCATCAGGACCCTGGCAGCGCTGTTTTGGACATACTGTAGTTTTTGTATGTTCTTGCCAGGAATCCCGAAGAGAAGTGCATTGCAGTAATCCAGTCTGGAGGAGACAAAGGCATGGACGAGCTTTTCTGCATCAGTGAGGGACAGTGTAGACCGAAGCTTTGCAATATTTCGAAGATGAAAAAAAGAAGTTTTACAGATATGCTTTATATGGCTTTCAAAGGTGAGTTGTGGATCAAAAATAACACCAAGATTGGTGACTGTATTGGAAAGAGAGATGTTCTGGCCAGAAAAAGTGATACTGAGGATTTTTTGTTGTTGAATTTGATGTGATGTACCAATTTGAATTGCTTCTGTTTTTGAACTGTTAAGGTGAAGGAAATTTTGCCGCATCCATGCCTTTATCTCCTCCAGACACGCTGTGAGTGTGGAAAGAGAAGAAAGTGGAGAAAATGGAGAAGCTGAATATACTGTATATTCAGCTCACACATTTTTTTTTTGTCGTTTCTGTAGTAAAATTTTAATGAGATATATTCGAGCTGAGGTTGTTTGAGATGACTAAATAAAGGTTGAATGAATATTCGCGCTGAGGTTGTTGTTAAAACGAGCTGATGACTCAACAACATGCAGCACGCAGAAAGTCCCCCCCCCCGCGAAATCTCTGCTGGCGCTATGAATTCTGGGATAGCCTCCGTCTTGAAGGATTCACGAATGCATCCTTCGATTTCGGCAGGAAGTAGGCCGCATTCCTCGGCCGCATGAGGAGGAGTCTTCGAATTGGGACAGTCCTCCGCGCGGGGCAATGACGTATGCGGCCGACAAATGCGCACTCATGAGGATGCAGCCCCTGAATTGAGACACAGCCATCGTGTTGTGTCTTCTGTCAGAGACCTCAAGGGAACCCCCTACTGTTAAGGTGTGATCTGTCAATTTACATATATGTGTTACCTCAGCTTGCAATTTACATATGATGGTGCGTGGTTCTGTTATAACTCCAAACTTCGCACAGTTTCTTCATGGAATTGAAAAAGCCTCCTGGATAGGAGTCGAAACGTTTTCTGCAACAAATAAAGTCCAGTTGATCTTGTATTGAACGCCTTTTTGATTTTATCATGTCCTGGACGACTGAGAATCTTCACCAGCATACAATGAAGTAAAAAAAAAACTGAATATAGACATAAAAACGTTGCAGATAATAAATATAACGACCAACCTGTGTGAAGCAAACGGGTTCAAACACAGATCATCTGGTGTTGAAAGCTACTGAATAGTAGTGAGTCTTTAAACGGGATTTGAAAACTGAGAGGGAGGGGGCCTGTCTGACGAGCAGAGGTAACTCGTTCCAAAGTCTTGGACCTGCTACAGAGAAGTTCCTGTCACCTCTGACCTTAAGACGAGTGGAACTGTGAGAAGTAACTGGTCCGCTGACCTCAGAGAACAGAGATGGGGGGAGAGACTGTTCAGCGATTTGTAGACATACAGGAGAATTTTGAACTGGATTCGAAGATGAACCAGTAACCAGTGCAGGGAGGCCAAGACTGGTGTAATGTGCTCTCTTTTGCATGTACTGGTTAAAAATCAAACGGATGCGTTTTGGACCAGTTGTAGTCGTGCAATGGTGTCTGACTGATACCAAACAGGAGTGGGATGTGAGTAGTCTCACTGAGTCACGAGAACTCATTTTTAAGAGAGACTTGTTTAGGGAGCAGATGGTGGAGGTTAAGGGCCTTGCTCAAGGGCCCAGAGTGGGGCAAATGAGGGTGGAGGCAGGTGTGGGTGTTTCACATTTTCCACCCACATTTTGATGTTGACAGTACCAGGAGTTGAACCCGAGACTTTCCAATCACAGGCCCACCTTCTCTGACCTCTGTGGCACCATTCCCCCAATAGTAATTTAATTTTTAACGCACTTTTCATTAATAAAAATCTCAAAGTGCTACAAAGTGCAACAAAAGCAAAAATCTAATAAAACAAGGGACAAAATCAAGTAAAATCAATAATAATATCAACTAAGATCAAAGATAAAATCATGTGGAGGCAGAATAGACTTGATTAAAAAAATACATTTAAAAAACAAGTGATAAAATCAAGTAAAATCAATAATAATATCAACTAAGATCAAAGATAAAATCATGTGGAATTCATATATTGCAACTTACAGCATCACCTGCAGGTAGAATCCACTTTGCCCATTGGGAAGAATGAGGTACTTCTCATCTTCTAAGCATCTGATGTCAAAATTTGGCCGATAGAAACTCTGAAAATGAAATGAAGCTACTGTATTTAGAGGACATTCAATCTGTAGGAGCTGCACTGAGTACAACAATCTATCCGGGCTTGCTCCAAACTAAAAACAATATAGGTGCACACTATCATTACAAATGCAATTAAAGTAATCAATAAAAATAAAACAATTATCAGCATTTATTCCACAGTATTGCAGCAGCGTGGCAGCATGACCCTGCAGTGCATGAACAACCTGCTTGTATTGCACCTGATGTTGAAGCTAATAGCCAGACTCAGCGAAGGAGGACTTTAAGGCTTTAGCTGGGCTCTGTGTCTGCTTCAAGATACTGTAAATAAGATTGGGCCTCATGCAAGAACCGTTCGTATGCACAGATTTGTTCTTAAATTGTGCGTACGAGTGATTTAGGAGCATTTGTGGCATTCAACAATGTTTTCGTATTCTAAGATTTTTTTCAGATACGAACAAAATTTACGTGTGGTCCAGACCTGTCGTATATTTTACGAGCAGTCAGTCTGCTGTTATCCAGACGGATTTTCTCCACTAATAACTTTATACTTCGTTATTTAGAAAATATTTTGGGTTTAAAAAAATCACGCACCATAATTATTCTTGACAATAGGTTATTCTGTTTGAATTAGAATTATAATTTTAAGTTTAATTTGTCTGGTGTGTCGCAGGCTTCGGTGAGTCGTGCGCTCCCCTTGGTCATCAAAGCCCTCCTCAAATTAACACCCTGTCAGCCCGTGTGCTGACAGTGGTTCTGACAGCGGTTCTGACGGGACTGAGGGGAGACTGGAGCTGACGGAGGAGGCTGCGCGCCCTTGCGCTCCTGTTGCTGGGAGCGTGGAAGTCACACGCCCCGGCGCACCTGCCGTGAAGGGGGAGGAAGTCTGCAGCTCCAGTGTTTTGTGCGCTCCTGCCATGAAGAAGGAGGAAGACTGCAGCTCCAGTGTATGAGGAAATGATTCCTTCGGCAGTTATTAATCTTTCCCACAAAACACTGGAGCTACAGACTTCCTCCCCCTTCACGGCAGGTGCGCCGGGGCGTGTGACTTCCACGCTCCCAGCAACAGGAGCGCAAGGGCGCGCAGCAAAAACTGAGGAGTGATTGAAAACAGAAAGAAACATGACAGGCGCAGAGCCTGACAGGCGCAGAGCATGACACACCCAGGTACATAAAATTCCCATACACCGCCGCAGAACAAGTACAAATTAAGACTGATTTTCATGCTATTGCTGGACTGCCAAACACCATCGGAGCAATAGACTGTACACACATACGGATCAAAGCACCTTCACCTGACGCATTCCCATTCCTCAATCGGAAGCAATACCACTCCATAAATGTCCAAATTATATCTGATTCGAAATATAACCTGCTAAATGTGGTTGCGCGATGGCCAGGAGGAGCGCATGACTCATTTGTGCTGCAAAACAGTGCTGTTGGCACGCGTCTTGCGCAAGGTGCGCATGGAGATGGCTGGCTTGTTGGTAACTTTTTAATTTGTAATTGAGGATTTGGAATTATTCTCTGATCATTTACCTATAACTCACTATTTTCCACAGGTGATCGAGGCTATGCATTAGCCCCATGGCTTATGACACCTCTAAACAGCCCTCAGACAAGACAGGAGCGCTTGTGTAATAAGCTGCATACACGCACTCGTGCTGTAGTTGAGCGCACAGTTGGAGTTTTGACATGACATTTATTTTTCCATCCATCTCGGTAACGCAGACTTTTCCTTGACCTCCTCCTGTTGCAGTCATAGAGCACCGTGCTGCGGCGAGACGTTTTTTGAAGCCATTTTCAGATCAAACCATTTTTTCTTGATTTCTGATACTGTACGACCCACGGGAGACACAACATTAACAGCAGTGGTTATTTCATGCCATTCTTTGGCTTTTCGCTGTCATTTTATGAACGGACACTTCCTGCTCTCTGAGGCAGGAAACGTAGCCTTATATGGTGTTTTGAGGGGTGGGAATTATGTAAATGACCTCTCCGCGTGCACGAGCAGGTGGATAGAACAGGTGCAATTCATTATATTTACGCAGCTCATTTACACACTTTTCCTGAGGATAGAAGAGTTTGTTGAATCTGACGTGGCATGTTCGTACGAACGCTTCGTACGAACAAAAGTAAGAGAAATTTAGGATAAAAATACGAACATGTTCTTGCATGAGGCCCATTGTGCTCCACCTGTTTCAGAGCTTTTCAGGTTGTTCATTGCTTCACCGTGATATGCTAGTAGATGGAGCTAAATATGCTAGTAGAAGTAATCTGCATCCAGTTCTTCAGCTCGTCCCCATTCCTCCCTCCTCTGCAGCAGAATGATTATACTGTATAGTTTAAATTAAATTCACAAAGCTCGGACTAACTTCGCTCGCACTGTTCACACATAAACAAAGGTAGTTTTCGCTCTTCCTGAAGTCGCGCACATAGTACACGCAAAACTTCATCAAAACTATTTACTTACGGTTCTGAAAATGCATGCACACTGTAAATTGTGTAAATACAGTACACAATAACACCATGAGTACTGTGCACCAAAACAATTTACTGACTTACTTTTTGGTTGTATCTTGCCGTGTAGGGTGATCAGATTACTCCTCTGCGCATGGGCTTCTTGCAAACTGCGCATGCGCGTGCATGCGTATTAACTAAATCAGACCAATAGAGGCTTGTATGCTACCATGACATGTATGCTGGCTGGACAGCTGGACAGCTGCAGTTTGTTTGTTTTTTTGGTTGGGGTTCGTGGACGGTGGGAAGCGGAAATAACTTTTTTCTTTTCTTTCTGACTAGCGGCATGAATGGGGTTTTAATCAGATATACACAGCACAGAAAGTAAAATACGTGAATAAAATATTGGTGGGGACTGTCCTCTACAGGTCAAGATTGGTGGGGACATGTCCACACCAGTCCTTCAGGAAGTTACGGCAGTGCTAGTACAGTAGTTCAAAAGGGGCCTTAAAGGTGCTATGTGTAACTTTCTGTAGAGTGCAGAACTTTCAACAGGCAAAGAATTCTGGTCCCTCCCCCTCAGAGCCATATATGGCTCTGCTCCCCCTGGCCCTGCTGAAATTTAAAGGTACTATCTGCGATTTCTGCAAAGCCCTGAAACTTAGAAAAATTTTGAACAGAGACCGTTCTCCCTCCTCCCCCTTGCACTCTGGGTGACCTGAAACTCCGCCTCCTTAGCTCCTCCTCCACAGCTTGGCTGTCTCGTGAACGCGCATGCATCTAAACACAGTTGTAATGGCGTCGGCGCAGTCAAAACACCGGTAAGGATAGACTACTCTCAAATCTTTGCGTATTTGTAATAAAGTATCGTAAATTATGTATAACCCTTTCAATAAGTTATGTGTAGCTCTTACTTTGTGTTACATTTTATCTGTGTTATGCAGTTTTGAAACATTGTCGATGATGGGCTTCCGATGAGGATTTTACACCCAGAGGTGTACTTCTACGTCCGAAGAAGAGGAACCCAGGATGTTCTCATAGTCACCATGTTTTCATGCAAACATTAAAATGATGATTGGATGAACAGTACTGTTGCTTTGTCTTATTCTTCATGAACATGCAGTGAAATAATTTTCTATTTGAAAGAACACAGCGACAAAATCTTTTTTATTTATTTATTTTGACAATAAATACACAAAAAACCTAAATAAATATGTGACAAGGATCATCAAACCGTTACATAACGCAGACTTAAATAACCATAAATAAAGCACTGAGCATCCACCCTGATGTTAAATACTCTGTTGTGTACTTAGTTTGATTTAAATAACTTTTTAATAAAACTGGACAGAAATTAAACAAAACTTAATTAACTCCAAATTCTTCCAAACCTGCAGCCTTCAGGGCAACAGAACAGCAAGCAGGGCCCAGGTGACTGATCTGGTCTTCACTTAGTGGGTCAGGTCAGTAAATATGTGCAGCTTCTCCAGATTGTCAGCTTGTCCAAACATCTAAAGTCCATAGAGAACCACCTGATCTCCACTCTTTCATTTGTGTATATATATAATATATATATAGTTATAAATATAGGTATCTATATGTATATATACTGTATATATATATATATAGTTATAAATATAGGTATCTATATAAATAAATAACTATATTTATAACTACTGTATATATACTATATATATACTGTATATCTATATATCTATGTATATATATCTATATATCTATATATATATATATCTATATATATATATATATATCTATATATATATATATATATATATATATATATATATATATATATATATATATATATATATATATATATATATATATATATATATATATATATATATATATATATGTAGAATGATGAACAGAAATTCTACCATTGCTGTTCATCATTCTTTAGTTAGTAGCAGGTCACTTTTGTAAATGAGCCCTCGAGGCTCAATGAGATTTACCTGACTAAATAAAGGTTGAATGAATGAATGAATATATATATATATATATACAGTATATATAAATAAAAAAATTAAGGTTCATTGATAAACTTCATCAACTCGTTTAAAAGTTCTTTTCTTTTAATTGAGGATTTTTGGGATTGAAATTGCCCCAAGGCCACACCCTGCCACAGATCTTTGGAGGACACCCCGCGTGGAGATGGTCTTCATCTGGTCTCCATGGGTCAGTCCTCAGTGCTGGTTGATCACCTTCGGTCTCACGCAGGTGCAACCCACTGAGATGAGTTTGGACTCCAGGCGGTAGTGGTAGCTGTGCCTGGCCCTGGCGTCTTGACTCGCCTCAGAACCAGCACCTGATGCAGAATGGGACGGGACTCCAGGCCCCCGTCCTCCAGTCCTTGGTGGTCCAGGCAGGTTTTGAGCAAACAGTGAGCCTGCGACAGCGCATGAGGGAACATGTTGTCATCCCTGGAGATGCTGAGGACAGAGAGGAGACAAAAACTGTTAACAGGACTCTGAGCTTCATGAAGGACAACACACAGGAGCTGAAGCCTCACTTGTAGGTCCACGGTGAGATGGAGTCGCTGGCCAAAGAACTGACTTTTAGGCTGGGAATTAAATTGTTTGGGTCCAAACGCAGAGGGACCGTTTCTTCTGCTAAACCTTCAAAGGACTTCCTGTGTGGCTTTGCTGCTGTCTGTGGGACCACCACCACCATCATCATCATCAGGACAGCGCTGACAACCTGGGGAAGAAGAACATTCATTCATTCAACCTTTATTTATACAGGCTAGCCTCGTTGAGCCACGGGGACTCATTTACAAGAGAGACCTGTCTCACTCACACCCAGGGTCAATTTAGAGTCACCAATCAGCCTAACATGCATGTTTTTGGACTGTGGGAGGAAACCGGAGAACCCGGAGAAAACCCACGCATGCACGGAGAGAACATGCAATAACAAGTCACTTTCATCATTGTCGTCGTAATGTCTAGCGAAGACATACTGAAACAAAAAAAATATAAACGTAAAAAACAAACTAACATTGATACTGAGGAAACACATTACATATTTTATTAAAGCAACAATAATCAAGTTTGATCATGAAATAAAGAAACATGTACTTGGGAACCAGTACAATAAATTCTCTCAATAAAAGTTAATGAGACTAACTCGAAAGTATAGACAAAATCATATTTTTAACACGCACTAAAATACGTACGTTCAGTGCAAGTGTATGTTATACATGAACACAGAATTTTAATTAAGTCATCTTTTTAAAAATTCTTAAATTTATAAAGTTGTACATTTTCTGTGACGCGGTTAGAAAAATAAAATAATAAAAAAATAAGCTTCAAAGATATTTATTGTCAATATTGTGCATCTGTATTATTCTAATTTTATGTCCACTAAAATTGCAGCACAGAAAAGCCATAACAATAAAGAAATACATTATATAAAAACTGGAGCGTGAGATCGATAGGCGGATAGGTGCAGCATCCGCAGTGAAGCGGGCGCTGTACCGGTCTGTCGTGGTGAAGAGAGAGCTGAGTCAAAAGGCAAAGCTCTCAATTTACCGATCGATCTACGTTCCCACCCTCATCTATGGTCATGAGCTTTGGGTTATGACCGAAAGAACAAGATCTCGGATACAAGCGGCTGAAATGAGTTTTCTCCGCAGGGTGTCTGGACTCTCCCTTAGAGATAGGGTGAGAAGCTCAGTCATCCGGGAGGGACTCGGAGTAGAGCCGCTGCTTCTCCACATCGAGAGGAGCCAGTTGAGGTGGCTCGGGCATCTGGTTAGGATGCCTCCTGGACGCCTCCCTGGTGAGGTGTTCCGGGCATGTCCCACCGGGAGGAGACCCAGAGGAAGACCCAGGACACGCTGGAGGGACTATGTTTCTCTGCTGGCCAGGGAACGCCTTGGGATTCCCCCGGAGGAGCTGCTCCAAGTGGCTGGGGAGAGAGAAGTCTGGGCCTCCCTACTTAGTCTGCTACCCCCGCGACCCGACCCCGGATAAGAGGAAGAAAATGGATGGATGGATGGATTATATAAAAACAACTATTAAACTTTGGTTTTTGTTTCTGCCTACCATAATATCTGGTGGAAATACATTTCATAAACAATATTAGACATACAACCTTACCATCTACATTTTAAAATTGTGTAATAATATTATGATCACAGTTATATTAGTTGCAGTGCAAACCATAAAATAATCTTGACATAAATATGTTTTCCCCTTACTTACCTTGTTTCCAAAACCTGAATGGGAGTCTCCCCAAATTCACTTCTTCTCAGACCTTCCCCAAAGTCATCATCTCTGCATAAAAACATATAATGTAGTTCAAACAATAATCAGATATTCTTTTCAACACATTTATCACACAATGACAAATTTATCTAACATATCAAAGCATGTAGGATGATTTAAAAATGATGATTTAAATGATGATTTAAAAAATAGCATCAAACAGCCATCTTCCATCCTGTTCTGCTGCTAGAAGTAAAATTTGAACTTTTTATGCTCTCCTTTCATCCTGCTTCACTGCAGGCTCATGTCCGCAGCAGACAACAAACTCGTCCACCCCACCGCAAGTTTTACAGATTTTATTCCAAAAATTAATGATTTTTGAGGCCCTTTATACAGGTAAACGTCCAAAGAGGTTGACATGTATGCATCAACAACATATATTGTGTAGTACAACTAACAGACTTTTCGATTATGACCACCAAATGATCAGCAGACAATATGCTAATTGCTAGTTCTTGTGATCATGCCTATCTCACACAGACAGCGCAGTTACAGTACTTTCATCATATCTGCTTGCTGATCCACAATACAATAAGTTAGGATAACTAAATGTACGTATCGAAACAATACTGAGGTTGAATGAGTTAGCTGCTGCCATTAGCATCACGTCAGCTGTAGGCCGGAAAACGGTTTTAGCCTGTTGTAGATAATAACATGGCATTTGCGCTATCACATGATTGAAGCAAAGACACTTACTTTTCAAGCAGGAAAGTTGCTAACTCTGCATCGCTTGGCAATCCTGAGCACTCGAAGCTCTCGCCACCTCCGCCATCTTGAAACAGCTACTGTTTGAGACGGGAGCGTGCCCGGCTGCTGCGCGCAGCCGCTGGGAGAGGCGGGGGGAGGGCGGGGGAAGCTCGTTCATGAAAATAACTCTGTTTTTATTGGCTGGTCAAAAACGGCCCGCTCTGGTTTTTATAAATGCTATTTTAACCACCGGGAGACGCCAGAGGAATATAGTATTTCTCAAAGATTACCTGTTTACCATCACTCTGTCAAAAAATAGTGACAGAGAGAAGAAATATGTTTATAAAAAAAGCTACATACTGCAACTTTAATAACACATATTTATGCCGTGTGACAAACTCAAAACACAAATTTAATTTTACTTTACACGGTCTTTAATAATGTCTACAGAATAATTCAGACCTCTAAAGCGCCCACATCTAAGAAGGATAAAGGATTTAAGCTTTGTGTCCAACTACATAAATAAATTTTAACACTGAGAGAAACGCAATTTCGGTCCTGTGTATGTCCTGTACAGTACATATTGCAGATCTGACAATAAAGTTGACTTTGACTTTTGACTTTGACTAAATATGAAGGTAAGTCGGTATTTGTTTTCAGTTCACCAAACTGCCTCATGTAGGCTAACACAGCTAACATAGTTAGCCTTGCTAATCTGTTGAGTAAACGTGTTTTGTCTGTACAATGTTTTCTTATTAACACAAATGTTAGTTTCAACAAGGAGGCAGGAGAAGTCAGTTAGGGCTGAGTGTTTACAGTCCATGAGGAAGAGAGCCAGAAGCCCCACTGTTTGAGTCAAAGCCACCTGACAGTTCAGTTTCAAACAAGGAGGCAGGAGATTTAGAGCAGATTTAGAAACAAAAGTTATTTTAATTCAAGTTTGTTTACAAAAGTTGAGCTGAAGTCAAACCTGTTAAATCACTGTTTGTAGCAGGCCTTAATAAGAGATGTTTTCTTTCACTGCACAGGACACGGCAGGTGTTGGTGATGATGAGGGAACCCCTGGTCCAGCCTAGATGTTTGTGAGACGTGGGAAGACACCACCGCTACAGCTCAAACATGAGGGAAGCAGTGAGGAGCTGAGATTGGATCCAAACACCACTGTAATCTGCACTGTAATCTGACTGATTACATGTTTTTAAATCTCCAAAAGCAGTCGAGGAAGCTGGGAGTTAGTCAGAAGATGTAATAATTATATAATTTAAACAGTGTTTAAATATTGTGCCTCATTTAGCTTGACTCATACGTTTTGTACAGTAATGTAACATCATCATCAAATTTATTTTTAATAAAATGGCTAAAACTGGACTCTAAGCCTGTCTTAAACCAAAATACAGAACACATTTTTTTGGGGTGATAATTAGCCTGGTTGTAACCAGACCCTGTCCTTCACTTCGCTTCGTACTGTGCAGTGAAGGGAAATGAGAATTGAGCGGAGCTGTGCAGGAAGGCGAGGGCCAGGCTAACATTTAACTTAAACTTTTAAGTTGTTGCTAAAAATGAATAATATTGATTTGAGTACGTAATAATTTCAGTCTATGATACTAATAAATATAGTTACCTATTTCTCCATTATTTTTAGTCATTTTCAAACAAAATATTAAGTAAATGTAAGAAAGATATTTTGTGAACAAGTTATTTAAATTTTCTCTTAAATATATGTAAAAAAACACCCTAATCTAACACAAAAACCTAAGTAAAATTTTTAAACATTTATTTCAGTACACACAACTTAAATAAACAATTATTTGATATTCAGAGATTTTATTAAGGTCATCCAACTTATAAATATAGTGATATTTACTAAGCCTCTGAAGGACTTTTATCAGTGGAGACTGACAAAGTTCAGAATAAAAGCTATAATTATACATTTAAAACAGTTGAAACTGAATACTGTAGTGTACAATATGACAACTGTGGGTGGTGTTGTCTTAATGAAAATGAATTGGCACAGAATAAAGATCAAAACCAATTCAACAAGCAATGATGGAGACCAGCAAACTGAACAGATTTCTCTTCATGTGGAACTGTCCGATTTCAGCCAACTCCACAGGAATCCAAGGTGTAGATCTGAGACTGGACCCAGGTGTACGATCTGAGACTGGACCCAGGTGTACAAACTTATCTCTGGATGGATCTCGTGGCTTCAATGTTCTGTAAAGTAGAAAAAGAAAACTTGTCTTGTCATAGACAGTGTGTACAGTACAGTATTAGTACTAAAATGAGTAAATAAAGCATTTACTTAATGTAGGATCTTATCTCTGGATGGATCTCGTGGCTTCAGTCTTCTGTAAAGTAGAAAAAGAAAACTTGTCTTGTCATAGACAGTGTGTACAGTACAGTATTAGTACTAAAATGAGTAAATAAAGCATTTACTTAATGTAGGATCTTATCTCTGGATGGATCTCGTGGCTTCAGTCTTCTGTAAAGTAGAAAAAGAAAACTTGTCTTGTCATAGACAGTGTGTACAGTACAGTATTAGTACTAAAATGAGTAAATAAAGCATTTACTTAATGTAGGATCTTATCCCTGGATGGATCTCGTGGCTTCAGTCTTCTGTAAAGTAGAAAAAGAAAACTTGTCTTGTCATAGACAGTGTGTACAGTACAGTATTAGTATTAAAATGAGTAAATAAAGCATTTACTTAACAGATCTGTCATTAAATAATATAAATAAATATAAATAATACTGTATAAACACGTGTGCAACACACAGTTATATTATTTAATGACAGATTTGTTAAGTAAATTCTTTATTTACTCACATTTTAGTACAAATGTAGCTTCATGTGCACTTTTCTCCTCTTTAATTTACATCATTATTTTAAATGTGCTTTAATAACTCTGGTTTAATGACGGGTCAGGTTTTGAGGCCTAGTCATTGTTGACACGGTCTGTCTTTGAAAAAAGATGTGTAAACTGTCTCAATCATATAACCAGCTAAATAACAGTTTAACTAAAATAACACAGCCAAAAAAAAAGTCCAGGCTCAAGAACCAGCACTTTGTTGTGAGTGTTACCGTCTGGAAGTTAGCCTTTAAAGTAGCTACATGCTAAGCTAACCACAGCATTATCACAGCAGTACAGACGCTAAATCATGAAAAAAAAACAGCTACTAAACAGACGGTTATACTCCGATATTGTTCTGACATGGTTTCACAAAATGATTTATATAGAATATTTTGTTTACCGAACTAAAGTTGATCGGAGCGCGACGTCTTCGACAGCAGCTCAGAGCCAGACACAGACAGAGGAAGGAGCAGCTGTCAGCTCCTCCGATGGACATAGATCCTTCACGTTTACAACAGCGCGTTGCTCAAACGTATACCTGGCTGTAACACCCTCTAACCCAGCAAGAAACAACCCCAAAAATAAAAAAAAACGAGAGAAAATAAACTGGTGTCCCGGCTTGTTTTTCACAGCAAACCACACACTACAGGACTTCCGGGTTCCGGCGGAAGTTTACCACCGGGAGGGGGCGGCACCGGACTGTCATGGCGGCATACATGAGCTTTTGGCGAAAGAGGTGGATAGACTCATGTTCGTGCGGCTGTCTGTTTGTAATGATTTTTTTTTTCTATTACATTAGTGCTTAGTGTATTTCTAGTTGATGTTTTTCTTAGTTAATCCTAGATGTTATTACTGTTTTTCTCTTACATTTAGTTGTTGAATGTAACTGGGACCCTGTGTACATAATCTCATTTCATCACATGTACCACATGCGGTGCAAATGACAATAAAGATTCTCTGACTCTGATTCTTTGTTAAAATCAGGTCTCTTGTAAATGGGATTAACCTGTAGAAATAAAGGTTGAATGAATGAATCTGTTTGTAAAAAGGAAGAACAAAAATATCCCAACTAGGCAGAATAGTTAAAATATTTTTAACCTTTATTTTTTGTCACTTCTTTCAATTCCTGAATACAAAGACCTAACCGTTTTTACTTCGCTTCTTCCATAGAAACAGCACATATGTCGATCAACAATCTTCCGAGCAGTTCAGCCAATCAGATCATGGAGACAGCACAGCCTGATTAACATGCAGCCTGTATAAGTAAAGTCCCTCTCCTTCCCAAGTTTCATTAGATTCTGAGTCCAGAACCTGAATCAAGATGCCTGAACCCGCCAAGTCTGCGCCCAAGAAGGGCTCCAAGAAAGCCGTGACCAAGACGGCTGGCAAAGGAGGCAAGAAGAGGAGAAAGACCAGGAAGGAGAGCTACGCCATCTACGTGTACAAGGTGCTGAAGCAGGTCCACCCCGACACCGGCATCTCCTCCAAGGCCATGAGCATCATGAACTCGTTCGTGAACGACATCTTCGAGCGCATCGCCTCCGAGGCCTCCCGCCTGGCTCACTACAACAAACGCTCCACCATCACCTCCAGGGAGATCCAGACCGCCGTGCGCCTCCTGCTGCCCGGAGAGCTGGCCAAGCACGCCGTGTCCGAGGGCACCAAGGCCGTCACCAAGTACACCAGCTCCAAGTAAAGTGTCTGCACAGTCCGGCACCAACACAAAGGCTCTTTTAAGAGCCACCCACCTCCTCTGAACACGCTTCCTCTCAAGTTTCCTGTTGATCAAACAATTTAATATTGTAGCCGTATCCACCTTATTCCTGAGGGTGTCACTGTAGAAGCGATTATGGGACTTACTTCCGTTTTGACCCCGGAAGTAGAAGTTCTGCATTGGCTCCTCGTTGTTTATTTGCTGATCTGTACGCGCATCGTAGAAGTTCTGTTAAAGTTCTGTTTTCTGTTATTTTGAGCTAATATTGTCACGAAGATGTCTTGTGGAGCTCGGGTACCTGTTGCGCTGTTCGTGGCTGTAAGAATAATCAGACGAAGCTGAATTTGTGGCTGCAACTAGTGTGTGTTGAACATGCTCCGAAAACAAAAACCTGCATCCTTCTTTGTGGCTGGGCTACGAGAAACCACCTGAAAAAAGACTCTGTATCCTCCAGAGGATCGAGAACACCAGGTATGATTTAAGAGACAGCTTTTAGTTTTATGATTTTATGTAGTCAGTGATTAAATGATACTAATATTTTCGTTCATAACTGGCAAATAAACACACGCACCTATATATGTATGCTGTGTGTGTATATTTATTTATATACATATCTATATATATATATATATATATATATATATATATATATATATATATATATATATAATATAGGTGTGTGTGTGTGTT
>JBBPBX010049513.1:3832-25323 GCA_038048925.1 Garcialebias charrua
TATATATAATATATATATATATATATATATATACTTGGAGACTGAATACTTTACTAAATAAAGTAGTTTCAGTAAAATTACCTCTTGTTGTTTTTTCAAAATTGTATATAATAATGCAAAGCAACATGTTAAGTTAATTTTGTCAAATAAATAACTATGATTTCTGTTTTTTTTGTTGTTGTTTTGTTCTGTTTTTTGTTATATCACGAAATTTATCGTCAGAATGCTCTGAAATGTCACTACATTTTATATTATATTATTATATTATATTATTACTATATTTGAGCCATATCGCCCACCCCTACATCCGAACTTGAACGTCTCTTCTAGCAGCTTGGTGCAAAGACCGATAGCAGCAGCATTTAAACTACCTTTAAGAAGGAAATTCAGATAGATCCAAAGGTTGTTTTTTCCCCCCTTTGTCCTGTTCGGCATTGATGGCACTCAAAATTGTTGTCTGAGTGTCGAGGTGATACCTAACAGATTTACTTTCACAAGCAGAGCATTATGGCTGGCCTCAATGCTCCACTTGATGTATAAATAAAACTTTATTAGCATTTATGGTACCCAAACCCAAAGATCGGTCCAAAGTAATAACAAGCTGTAGAAGTTTGTAAAGCTCTGGATCTACATCCGTATTCATTGTTTATGTGTCGGCTTTAAAGTTCTTCCCATCACGTCAACACTTCAACCAAAAAGTTGTAGAAGCATTTTATGAAGGAAAAAAAACCTGATATTGTCAACAAGCCCTGGACCAGATTAAAGCCCTGCCACATGATGACCGAGAGATTCAACCACCTCTTAACAGAAATGATGGCTATTCAAGAAGAGGTATTATTTTATTATTATTATTATCTAATTAACGTTTTTTATTATAATCTTATTAACTCCTTTTTTAACCTCATTGTGTTTTATTTCCAGTCTGGGACAGAGATAGCAGCAGAATTTTATTCCTCTTCAGGGAAATCCACCAGAGATCACCTCCAGTTAAGAAGTCTGTGATGACTGAACTCTGAACTGTTCCAGGGACCTGTCCCACCTGTGGGAGCAGGTCCAAGAGGTTGTGAGTAATGAGACCAAATACAGTACAGCCATACTGCAAAATCAGCAAAGTGCTACCTCTATTAATTCTACTGTTGTTAGTGAGCGGTTTTCTCCACCGCTGGAGATATTCACTGCAACTAGATCTGTGCTTTAGAAAATGTGGAAAAGTTGGTTCTATTTTACCAAAAAACTTAAAACTTGATTACCGTATTTTCCGGAGTATAGGTTGCATCGTAGTATAGGTCGCATTGTCCAATTCTTACCAATAAATTGGAAAAAATCCATAAATAGGTCGCACCGGAGTACAGGTCGCACCTACGTCACCGCCGACGTAACGCGTCATTCACCGCTGACGTGCCGCGTAACCGCTGAGTCAACCCGGAAATGTGGACCGAGTGTTTAGCTCTGCTGCAAATTTCTGCCACAGGAGCGCACAGCAAGGCTTTAAGAAGATTAACACTTTAGAACGATTATTTGTTTGATAAAAATTATAGCAAATATGTGTGAGCTGAACTTTTCCTTATTAAATGAATGTAATTGTGAAATGAGCTGGATTTAAAAATTTGTTTTGCTAGCTACCGGTGTGACAGCCTGCTCATTTTCAGAGCTGCTCTCATTACTTTTTGTTCTCCCTTGGCCCCTCCCATCCTGCCACACTTAAAGACGCACCTGGATCACAGCTGTGAACTCACCTGATTGCTCCACTGTTCAAGCTCGTTTACCCTTCCAGTTAAAAGATGGCAGTTTCTCTCCAGACCAGAGAGTCAAGGATTCCACTAGTGTTGCATCTCTGGGCAAACAATTAAACTTTAATCCGAGGTTGTGCAATCCCTCGCCTGTTCCCTTCACTTCCTGCTGGAAGTCATCACCGTGGACCGACAGAAACAAACAAAAAGGAAACGTGCATCTACTCCTGTGCGCTCTCCGCCGTGAATCCGGAGATCCTGGAAGCGTGTGACGTCACCCAGTTCATTATTCGTAAGTCCCTGAATTAAATATTTAAAATTACTAAAAATTAATCAGTTATGCCCCATAGTGATTTCAAAAATTACATTTGTTCATTACAGATGACAAAAACAAAAAACAACCTATGGATTTCTGATTCTGCTTTATCTGAGACCTGTAAGTCTATTTATTCTTTTTCCTGTTTTTTATTGTAAGCATTTAAATGGCACTTGGGCCTGATTATTGTTTTTGTTATTCCACAGCTCTTGCTGTGGAGCAGTAAAATATGGGAGCAGTAAATATATGGAACCTTTGACCTGTTGATTGTGGAAGACAAGAAAAGACTTGAGAACTTATTTTTGTGGGGGGGGGATTTGTGTTTATTTTGTTTATGGACATTTAAAAATATAAAACCTGAAAAAAAAAAAAGTGAAATTATGTGGAAGATGTTTTGTTTGTTTTTTGTGTAAAAGAAAAAAGGATGAAGTTTTGTTGGTTTTTTTTGTCATTCAAATTGTAAAGGGTCAACACCATTAAGTGGATGGTCCTTGTGTGACAGGTTAAAAAAAATAAAAAATACAAAAGTAACTCAAAATTGGTCATCCTAACTGTCAGGAGGGATACCTGGCTGGCACCCCTTTTAATAAAACCGTCACATAAAAAATGGCACCCCAGATGGGACAGTTTTTTGAATGACAACTTTATGATCAGCATTGAAAAATAAATAAATAAATATAAAAACTAAAAACAAAAATAAAATGAGCACAGAAGCAAACAAAATAGATCACCCTCCAATCACTTCCACCCCCCAAAGGTGATGACCCCTATATGCTCCACAGCATACTCTCTCCTGGACATGGAATTAACCAAGCTGGATTTGATGTTGGCTTCCCCTTTGGTACCACAACCTCCTTCTCAAGCTCAACACAAAACACAGGCGTGACACCTGCTGAGCTCAACTTGGGACGACCTCTTAAGGGACCTTTGGATGCAGAGCTCTGTCCAATTCTATGTGATCCTGACACCCCTGTTTACTCTACTGCAAAACAAATCGCTGAGCTTCGACGAGTTGCCGATGTTAACCAGACAAGGGCCAAACAAAGACAAAAACGAAACTATGATCGTGGAAGAAGAGATGGTGACTTCGCAGAGAAAGATAGGGTGTGGTTCCGTTCTCACCCCTTGTCCAAAGCCAACCAGTCATTCACAGCCAAACTTGCCCCACGATGGAAGGGTCCCTATCGTATAACAAGAAGGACTGGCCCTATCAATTATGAGGTTGTGTTGGAGGACACTGGTGAAGACCTTCGTGTGGTTCATATTTCACAACTCAAACCTTGCTATCCTACAGCAGAAGAAGTGGACAAAGCACAGCGCCAAAAGGTTCTGGACATATTCAATGAAGAAAGTGATGAAGAAGATTTCCATGGCTTCCCTTCTTCTCCTGACTTATTGGCAAAATAATTGTGGTATTGGAGAGTGTGAAAACTTTGTGAAATCAAATTGTAACTTGTATTCTCCCTTATTAGTTCGGGACCTCTCAAGGGGGGGGATGTGTGACAGCCTGCTCATTTTCAGAGCTGCTCTCATTACTTTTTGTTCTCCCTCGGCCCCTCCCATCCTGCCACACTTAAAGACGCACCTGGATCACAGCTGTGAACTCACCTGATTGCTCCACTGTTCAAGCTCGTTTACCCTTCCAGTTAAAAGATGGCAGTTTCTCTCCAGACCAGAGAGTCAAGGATTCCACTAGTGTTGCATCTCTGGGCAAACAATTAAACTTTAATCCGAGGTTGTGCAATCCCTCGCCTGTTCCCTTCACTTCCTGCTGGAAGTCATCACCGTGGACCGACAGAAACAAACAAAAAGGAAACGTGCATCTACTCCTGTGCGCTCTCCGCCGTGAATCCGGAGATCCTGGAAGCGTGTGACGTCACCCAGTTCATTGTTCGTAAGTCCCTGAATTAAATATTTAAAATTACTAAAAATTAATCAATTATGCCCCATAGTGATTTCAAAAATTACATTTGTTCATTACAGATGACAAAAACAAAAAACAACCTATGGATTTCTGATTCTGCTTTATCTGAGACCTGTAAGTCTATTTATTCTTTTTCCTGTTTTTTATTGTAAGCATTTAAATGGCACTTGGGCCTGATTATTGTTTTTGTTATTCCACAGCTCTTGCTGTGGAGCAGTAAAATATGGGAGCAGTAAATATATGGAACCTTTGACCTGTTGATTGTGGAAGACAAGAAAAGACTTGAGAACTTATTTTTGTGGGGGGGATTTGTGTTTATTTTGTTTATGGACATTTAAAAATATAAAACCTGAAAAAAAAAAGTGAAATTATGTGGAAGATGTTTTGTTTGTTTTTTGTGTAAAAGAAAAAAGGATGAAGTTTTGTTGGTTTTTTTTGTCATTCAAATTGTAAAGGGTCAACACCATTAAGTGGATGGTCCTTGTGTGACAGGTTTAAAAAAAATAAAAAATACTAAAGTAACTCAAAATTGGTCATCCTAACTGTCAGGAGGGATACCTGGCTGGCACCCCTTTTAATAAAACTGTCACACCGGTACGTCTGATGAAACCAAACGTGCACGCACAGCACCGGAAATGCAGCGAACAGACCTGCACGAATTGGTATTTTAATTTTAGCGGATAAACACCTCAAAAAATATATTTGTTAGCTGACTTTTTTAAGACTGAACGTAATTGTGAAATGAGCTGGATTTTTTAAAAGAATTCGCTAGCTACTGGTACGTCTGATGAAACCAAACGTGCACGCGCAGCACCGGAAATGCAGCGAACAGACCTGCATGAATTGGTATTTTAATTTTAGCAGAATAAACACCTCAAAAGTATATTTGTTAGCTGACTTTTTTTAAAGGGATTGCTACATGATGTTGGAAATTTGCATATTTGTCAGAACATATATATCTTATATCATTGAGCTCTGTTCGTTTTTGCAAAATAAATTATAAATATTTAAAAAAATTTATTCCAAGTTATGGTAGTCTTTTCTCTGGGATACGCCCCTAAAAATCCGTGCATTTCCACAAAACGTCATCAGTGACGTGACAACGGGAAGGCACGCTCCAACGCGCATTTAAATAATAATGGCAGAGCATGTCCGATCGTGTCTGAGATATATCATTTTAAGACAGTAAATCATCCAAAACTCTCATTAATAAACCCTCCCCGAATAAAAAGAAATTACAGATGTTACCTGATCGCGCAGACATAATTTAAAAATACATAAATAGCTACGTGTTTGCTCCGGTCTCTCGGCTAATGTTTGTTAGCAGCTATCTCGGCTAACAGAGTCTCAGTCGCGTCTGAGATCTATCATTTTAAGATAGTAAATCATCCAAAACTCTCATTAATAAACCCTCCCTGAATAAAAAAACTTACTGATGTTACTTGATCGCGCAGACATTATTTAAAAATACATACATAGCAATGTGGCCTGTATCTCGGATAGTGTGTTAGCTATGTCGGCTTAGTCCCGGTCGCGTCTGAGATACATCATTTTAAGACAGTAAATCTTCCAAAACTCTCATTAATAAACACTCCCTGAATAAAAAGAAATTACAGATGTTACCTGATCGCGCAGAAATAATTTAAAAATACTAGGGGTGTAACGGTACGCTAAAATCACATTTCAGTTCGGTTCAACTACAAGGAGGGCTCGGTTCGGTTTATTTTCGGTTTATTTTCGGTTTATTTTCGGTATATATATAAAAAAAAGGACAAAATAAAGACTTACAAAATGTTTATTTTGAAAATATGCCAAAAATACGTTTGTACTGTATAGTATTGTACCGGTAGTAATAAATAAAAGTGACCCATTTGGATGATATTTTAAATAAACAGCACTCTACAATAAAACTATTTTAACAATAATAAAAAATCTTAAAGGTGGAGTCTGCAGTTTCTGTAGAACATCAGCACTTAGAAAAAATTTCAACAAGCAAAGCATTCTGATCCCTCCCCCTCAGAGCCATATATGGCACTGCCCCCTTGTGGTCTGTTAAAATTCAAATTCAAGCTCTGTTTTTATTGGCTGATTCGAATTCAAGCTCGGTTTTTATTGGCTGGTTACAAACTTTGTTTTTATTGGCTGGAAAATGGCGGGTCACTTTTTCTTTTTAGAAATGCTTATTTACCACCTGGAGAAGCAAGGGGACAATATTTTTTTTTAGTTTTTTTCAGAGATTACCTCTCTAACATCAATCTAGTGACAGAGTGAAGAAATATGTTAAAAATATATTGTTAGAAAAGTTACATATAGCAGCTTTAATAAATACAATAACAGTCAGAACAATAAGCAGCAACAGACTGTTTACAATCTAACTAATCAAGTTTTTGTCCAGTAGCATCAGTGTGGCTGTATTTGTCCTCATTACTGTACTCACAACTTCTTCTTGGTGGGACAGGTGCTGGAAAAGTTCAGAGTTCAGTTCAGTCATCACACACTTCTTAGCTGCAGGTGATCTCTGGTGGATGTCTGTCCCAGACTGGAAATAAAACACAATTAAAAAAAAAGTTAATAAGATTATGATTTTGAATAAAAAAGATTATTTAGATAATTTTGATTTGATTTGATGTTTATTCATTCATTTTAAAAGAACAATACAAAACAGTTTCATCAGATACAAGAATACAAGTAGGATAAAATGAAATGAGCAGAAAGAAGATGAAATCTTATTATATCTGCCCCTTATTTCACAGTTTGTTCAAACAATGATAACCTTCAAACTACATCACAAAATGAATAACTACTTAATTTTTCTAACTGTAATACACAAACTACATCACAAAATGAATAACTACTTAATTTTTCTAACTGTAATACACAAACACACTAAGCTACATCATATATAGTTTTTGAGCAAGTCCTTTTTGACCTTTTTCTTAAATGTATACATTGATTTTGCATTTTTAACATCACTCTCCAGAACATTCCACAGATAATAATAATAATAAAAGAATACCTCTTTTTGAACGGTTGAATCTCTCACTCAACATCAGGGCAGGGCTTTGCTCCAGGGCTTGTCAGTTTTAGTTTTTTCATAAAGTTCTGCACTATTTTAGTGATGGGTGTTCGTAGCGAGGATCAATAACTTTAAAGCCTGCGCATAATAACAACATTCAGACTTACATTCAGATATTTAAAAACTCACAGTTTGTGTTATTGCTCTGGACTGATATGATTTACCTGATAAAAGTAGTTTAAATGCAGCTGTTGTTGTTAGCGCTGTTGCAAGCTGCTCGTTCACATTCCGATGACGTAGTTTCAAGCGCGTTCACGTGAGACGTGCTGTGCTGCAGAGCCAGTCTCTTCATGAAACAACAGTCCACACACACAGCGCTGAATGTGCGCGCCGCTCGTCTTTTAACAAGAAACGTTCCCAAACAGGAGCCCGTAGTGAGAAGCTAATGGCTAAAGGCTGCGCGTGCTGCGCGTGCTTCGCCATAATAGCTCCGTGCTGAAATGCGCCCAGGAAATTTTGTTCCGTGGCGCATATATTAACGTTCAATGAGTGAAAAAAATAACCGAAACGGTACGCAGGTGGACCGAACCGAACGTGACGTACCGAAACGGTTCGGTACACCAACTAGTACCGTTACATGCCTAAAAAATACATACATATCAACGTGGTCTGTATCTCGGCTAGTGTGTTAGCTATGTCGGCTTAGTCCCGGTCGCGTCTGAGATATATCATTTTAAGACAGTAAATCTTCCAAAACTCTCATTAATAAACACTCCCTGAATAAAAAGAAATTACAGATGTTACCTGATAGCGCAGACATAATTTAAAAATACATACATAGCAACGTGGCCTGTATCTCTGCTAGTGTGTTAGCTATCTCGGCTTAGTCCCGGTCGCGTCTGAGATATATCATTTTAAGACAGTAAATCTTCCAAAACTCTCATTAATAAACCCTCCCTGAATAAAAAGAAATTACAGATGTTACCTGATCGCGCAGACATAATTTAAAAATACATACATAGCAACGTGGCCTGTATCTCGGCTAGTGTGTTAGCTATGTCGGCTTAGTCCCGGTCGCGTCTGAGATCTATCATTTTAAGACAGTAAATCGTCCAAAGCTCATTAATAAACCCTCCCTGAATAAAAAAAACTTACTGATGTTACTTGATCGCGCAGACATAATTTAAAAATTCATTATTAGAAAAATGTGTGTGCTACTGATTCGGCTAGCTTGTTAGCAGCGAACATAAATGATCTGCCATGATAATTGGCTTTATACACTCACAGTGTATAAAGTAAAACAACATGAACTCACGTAAAATATATAGTTTATAATCTAAAACACTACACACCTCCGATTATGTTTACACAAAGACTTACTCATCTCCTGGACAGTCTTCCGATGCTTCCCTGCGTTGTTTTGACGTGTTAGCTCCTGTGGCACTTTCTTCTGTAGATTTTCTTTTAAAAATAGTAGGAATAGCATCCGGTTTTAAAAGTCTTCTACATCTTACTGGTAATCCTAAAGATTATTTTATACCAGGTCCTGAAAACAATCGGCAGTAAAATGGTCGCTGCAGACATATGACTCTTCAGTAGGAACCCACCGGTCCTTGTCTGGTCCATTCTTGTCGAAGTTTCTCATCTTTTGGAAATTTGTGAAGGCTCACTTGTTCACTGCTGATATTAGAACACCCAAATGCGCTACAACGTGACAGCATTTTTCAAGTTACACAAATAAAAGAGGCGATCCTTCAGGAAATGAATGAGTATGGCAAGCAGTTAACACACCAAACAAACGGGCAAGGCTCTGCCTTCTTCCCGTTGTCACGTCACACTGATGACGTATTGCGGAAATGTGCGGAATTTTAGGGGCGTATCCCAGAGAAAAAATTACCATAATTTAGAATAAAAATTTAATATATTTATAATTTATTTTGCAAAAACGAACAGAGCTCAATGATATAAGATATATATGTTCTGACAAATATGCAAATTTCCAATTTGTCACAATCCCTTTAAGACTGTGTCTCAGTTTAATTTTTGTTAATAAATAATTACAAATCAGCTTATTTTAGCATGTAAATACCACCAACATCATTAAAATTAAACTACAGAAACTCCTAAAAAATATATTTGTTGGCTGCCTTTTTTGTAAGAGTGTGTCTCAATTTAATTTTTGTTAATAAATGATTACAAATCAGCTTATTTTAGCATGTAAATGCCACCAACATCATTAAAATCAAACTACAGAAATTCCTAAAAAAAAATTGTTGGCTGCCTTTTTTGTAAGAGTGTGTCTCAGTTTAATTTTTGTTAATAAATGCACTTTGACAGGTACTGGTACACCCACATACCGTAAATAAAGCAGCTTTAAAATTACTACCAGTACACCCGCACATAAAGATGACACAAACATATATTTATTTTGTGGTTTTTATTTACAATATTTACAAATCAAATCACTCAATATTTACAAATCAAATCACTCAAACCCCAGAAACTCCTCATCCTCAGTGTCACTCTGGAAGAGTTCAGCCAGTGATGGAGACAGCTTCCCACTGGTCAGAGGTCCTGGTCCCTGTCCCTCCTCCTCCTCCTCCTCATCACTGCTGTCCTCTGCACCAGCTCCAACAGGCCGTGGGAGGATGCCCGCCTTCTTGAACCCTGCCTTGATGGTCCGGGTGGTGACAGAAGCCCAGGCCTTGTCGACCCACTCCACCGCCTGGGAGAACGTCGCATGCCGCATCCTCCCCGTTGCTGTGAAGCTGTGCTCGCCACTCACCATCAACTCCTCCCACAATTTCCTTAGGGAGGCCTTGAAGCTCCGGTTAACAGAGATGTCCAAAGGTTGAAGAAGTTTGGTCAGCCCTCTAGGAATGATTGTGGGCACGGTGTTAAGGGTCTTTATTTTTGCCTTCCATGCGCGTAGGCAAGGGGGGTTCGGGGGGTTCGAACGAACCGCCCACTTTTAAAGGAGAAGTTGACAATGCTAAACTAATGTGTCTGGATAGCTCAACTGATAAAGCGTCCGCCTTCAGTCCCAAAGCTCGTGGGATCAAGTCCCGCTTGGTACAATGTTTTTTTTTTTTTTCAATTCATTCCAAATTAAAAAAAGCACAAGAAAACTATTTACAAAACAGCAAGGAATAAAACAATGCATTAAATGAAAGGAATCAGACGAAGAAAATAATCTTATCTGCCCCTTCTCAAACTATTTTTTTTTTCAAACACTCGATTCAAACAACTAATTTTACATTTGTCTTTTATTGGATAAAAAAAGTATGCCTGTGAAGAAAGAAGAATGTGTTAACCACAGGCTGTGGTTAACACATTCTTCTTTTTTTATCCAATAAAAGAGTGTTTGAAAAAAAATAGTTTCAGAAGGGGCAGATAAGATTATTTTCTTCGTCTGATTCCTTTCATTTAATGCATTGTTTTATTCCTTGCTGTTTTGTAAATAGTTTTCTTGTGCTTTTTTAATCTGGAATGAATAAAAAAAAAAAATGTTGTACCATGCAGGACTTGATCCCACGAGCTTTGGGACTGAAGGCAGACGCTTTATCAGTTGAGCTAACCAGGCACATTAGTTTAGCATTGTCAACTTCTCCTTTAAAACGAACCGCCCCCCACAAAGTTCTGGCTACGCCCATGCCTTCATGGCATCCGTTATATGGGCCTTCATACTGTCCATCACGAGGAGAGCCTTCTTCGTCCTGAAGAACCCGTCAGGACGATGGACGAAGCATTTATTGATCCAATGGACCATCATAGCTTCGTCCATCCATCCCTTCGGGTTCACCGCCACCACGACTCTGGAGCTGAAGTCCTCCTTAGGCATTGTCTTTCGTTTAAAAATGACCGGGGGGGGGGGGTTGCATCCATCAGCACCACAGGCCAGAACCACTGTAAAGTGGGACTTCTCATGGCCTGTGGTAAGGATGTTGATGGTCTTCTCACCCTTCTGGGAGACACTGCGTCCTAAAGGGATATCGAACGTCAGCGGTACGTCATCCATGTTTATTACGTGGTCGGCAGTGATCCCATGCGTCTGGACTTTGCGTGAGAAAGACAAAATGCAGACATTAGCGTTGGGCTAGCTAATCGAGCGCGCACTCACAGACCTGCTGTGAGCGCACCAACTGACCTGCAACATAAAAATGTTTCTTTGTTTGTCCACATCACATGTCCACATCAGAAGAAGACATTACCGGTAGCTTACAGTAAACAAAGAATCGAGCGTACACCCACTGACAACAAACTCCACATCACATGTCCACATCAGAAGAAGACATTACCGGTAGCTTACAGTAAACAAAGAATTGAGCGCGCACCCACGGACAACAAACTCGATGTGAGCACGTGATTTTATATTAAACCAGTGCTCCACAGTCACTGGTTGACTTTAAACAAGGCTTAAAGACCTTTCTTTTTAAGCGAGCCTACCGTACTCTGCCTCCACATGATTTTATCTTTGATCTTAGTTGATATTATCATTGTTTTAATTGATTTTATTATTGTTTTTTGTTGTTTTATCACTGATCTTACTTGATTTTATCACTTGTTTTTTATCTTTAATTTTAGCTGCACTTTGTAGCACTTTGAGATTTTTGTTAATAAAAAGTGCATTATAAATAAAATTCATTATTATTATTATTATTAAATTAATATATTAAAATTTAGCAAGATACCGGTGCGTTAAACACACGCAAAAAAATGTAAACAAAGAATCGAGCGTGCACCCACTGACCACAAACTCGCTGTGAGCGCGTGATTTGATATTAAATTAATTATTCAAATTTGATTTGAATAATTCTTTGTTTACATTCTTTTGCGTGTGTTTAACACACCGGTATCTTGCTAACACCTGGTGGTGAGTTGGCTCCGATGGTGGGGGAGGATGCCGGTCAGACCTGGCAGACCCAAACGTATTGTGAGGGTCTGCTGGGAACGTCTGGCAGAGTCTCCCGTAAGACGGAGCTTTAACTCCCACCTCCGGGAGAGCTTTGAACACGTTCCGAGGGAGGCGGGGGACATGGAGTCCGAGTGGGCCGTGTTCCGCGCCTCTATTGTCGAGGCAGCTTATCGGAGCTGTGGCCGCAAGGTTGTTGGTGCCTGTCGTGGTGGCAACCCTCGAACCCGGTGGTGGACACCGGCAGTGAGGGATGCTGTCAGGCTGAAGAAGGAGTCCTATTGGGCCTTTTTGGCTTGTGGGACCCCGGAAGCAGCTGATAGGTACCGGCAGTCCAAGCGGCATGCGGCTCGGGTGGTTGCTGAGGCAAAAACTCGGGCGTGGGAGGAGTTCGGAGAGGCCATGGAGAATGACTTCCGTACGGCTTCGAGGCGATTCTGGTCCACCATCCGGCGTCTCAGGGGGGGAAAGAGGTACGAGACCAACACCATTTATGGTGGAGGTGGCGTGCTGCTGACCTCAACTCGGGATGTTGTGAGTCGGTGGGCGGAATACTTCGAAGACCTCCTCAATCCTACTGGCACGTCTTCCACTGAGGAAGCAGAGCCTGGGGACTTTGGGTCGGGTTCTCCGATCTCTGGTGCTGAGGTCGCCGAGGTGGTTAAAAAGCTCCGCGGTGGCAAGGCTCCGGGGGTGGATGAGATTCGCCCGGAGTTCCTTAGGGCTCTGGATGTTGTAGGGTTGTGTTGGCTTACGCGACTCTGCAATATCGCGTGGACATCGGGGGCAGTTCCCTTGGATTGGCAGACTGGGGTGGTGGTTCCCCTATTCAAAAAGGGGGACCGTAGGGTGTGTTCCAACTATAGGGGGATCACACTCTTAAGCCTCCCTGGTAAGGTCTATTCAGGGGTTCTGGAGAGGAGGGTCCGTCGGATAGTCGAACCTCGGATTCAGGAGGAGCAGTGTGGTTTTCGTCCTGGTCGTGGAACACTGGACCAGCTCTACACCCTCAACAGGGTCCTGGAGGGTGCGTGGGAGTTTGCCCAACCAGTTTACATGTGCTTTGTGGACTTGGAGAAGGCATTCGACCGCGTCCCTCGGGGGGTTCTGTGGGGGGTACTCCGGGAGTATGGGGTACCAGGCCCTTTGATAAGGGCTGTTAGGTCCCTGTACGACCGGTGTCAGAGCTTGGTCCGCATTGCCGGCAGTAAGTCAGGCTCGTTTCCGGTGAGAGTTGGACTCCGCCAAGGTTGCCCTTTGTCACCGATTCTGTTCATAACTTTTATGGACAGAATTTCTAGGCGCAGCCAAGGTGTTGAGAGGATCCGTTTTGGTGACCTTAGAATCGCTTCTCTGTTTTTTGCAGATGATGTGGTCCTACTGGCTTCATCAGTTCGTGATTTACAACTTTCACTGGAGCGGTTTGCAGCCGAGTGTGATGCGGCCGGGATGAGGATCAGTTCCTCCAAATCCGAGGCCATGGTCTTGAGCCGGAAAAGGGTAGCATGCCCTCTCCGGGTCGGGGAGGAGGTCCTGCCCCAAGTGGAGGAGTTTAAGTATCTCGGGATCTTGTTCACGAATGAGGGAAAACTGGAGCGTGAGATCGATAGGCGGATAGGTGCAGCATCCGCAGTGAAGCGGGCGCTGTACCGGTCTGTCGTGGTGAAGAGAGAGCTGAGTCAAAAGGCAAAGCTCTCAATTTACCGATCGATCTACGTTCCCACCCTCATCTATGGTCATGAGCTTTGGGTTATGACCGAAAGAACAAGATCTCGGATACAAGCGGCTGAAATGAGTTTTCTCCGCAGGGTGGCTGGACTCTCCCTTAGAGATAGGGTGAGAAGCTCAGTCATCCGGGAGGGACTCGGAGTAGAGCCGCTGCTTCTCCACATCGAGAGGAGCCAGTTGAGGTGGCTCGGGCATCTGGTTAGGATGCCTCCTGGACGCCTCCCTGGTGAGGTGTTCCGGGCATGTCCCACCGGGAGGAGACCCAGAGGAAGACCCAGGATGCGCTGGAGGGACTATGTTTCTCGGCTGGCCTGGGAACGCCTTGGGATTCCCCCGGAGGAGCTGCTCCAAGTGGCTGGGGAGAGGGAAGTCTGGGCCTCCCTACTTAGGCTGCTACCCCCGCGACCCGACCCCGGATAAGCGGAAGAAGATGGATGGATGGATGGATATTCAAATTTAGCAAGATACCGGTGCGTTAAACACACACCAAAAAAAGTAAACAAAGAATCGAGCGTGCACCCACTGACCACAAACTCGCTGTGAGCGCGTGATTTTATATTAAATTAATTATTAATATTTAGCAAGATACTGGTGCGTTAAACACACAAAAAAATGTAAACAAAGAATCGAGCGCGCACCCACTGACCACAAACTCGCTGTGAGCGCGTGATTTTATATTACGGTAAATTAATTATAAAAATTTAGCAAGATACAGGTACGTTTAACACACAAACACACACAAAAAAAACATGTTAGCTTAGCGCTACCGGTACCAGACGATACACGAAGGCAGACATTTTTGTACGGTACATTAAACAAAGAAACGCGCACGCACTGACTGACCACAAACTCGCTGTGAGCGCGCAATTTTATATTAAATTAATCTATTAAAATTTAGCAAGATACAGGTGCGTTTAACACAAAAAAAAAACCATGGTAGCTTGGCTAGCGGTACCGGTACCAGGCGATACACGAAGGCAGACATTTTTCGTAGGGTACATTAAACAAGAAACGCGCGCGCACTGACTGACCACAAACTCGCTGTGAGCGCGCGATTTTATATTAAATTAATCTATTAAAATTTTGCAAGATACAGGTACGTTTAACACACAAAAATAAAACCATGTTAGCTTACCTGCCGACTCACGAAGGCTCGAAAGTTGTCCAGTTTCTCCTGGTAGTTGGCCGGGAGCTTCTGGGACATGGTGTTCTGGGCCCTGATGGACAGGTCGTGGCGTTTCATGAACCTGAAACACCAGCTCGGACCACCAGCGAACTCCGAGACCCCGATGTCCTTAGCAACAGAGATGGCGTGGAGGCGAAGCTGCACCGTGGAGACCCCTCTTCCACATGCGCGCTCGGACAGGACCCAGGACTTGACTTTGTCCTCCAGTTCTTGCCACCTGGCTTTCATGCCCCTGTTGTCCCGCTTGGACCGCTTCATGGCTTGGATCACTCCCTCTGACTTCCTCCAGCCCCGGATCACCTTCTCACTGACCCCGTACTGGCGGTCAGCGGCGCGGTTCCCTTGCACCACGGCGAATTTGACCACCTCCAATTTAAATTCTGCCGTGCAGGACTTTCTTTTAGGAGGCATGGCTGCTGTTGTCTTCTGGTTCTCTGTAGTTGTTTTGTTGTTCTCGCTGTATCTCCTCACACACTCTCAGAGATGTCGGTTGGGTGATGGGGTTTTATGCTCAATACACAAACAGGTAACGCCTCCAGGCACGTCTGCAGGTACTGTACCGGTAAACAGACTACAGGTCTCTTTAGCACCCATAGCGGCCGAAAGTGGTACTACCATGCGCCCCTAGCGGCCAAAACTGGTACTACCATGCACCCCCCTAGCGGCCGAAACTGGTACTGCACTGCCTGCGCCCCTAGCGGCCGAAAATGGTACTACCATGTGCCCCTAGCGACCGAAAGTGATAACAAGCCATATATAGGTCGCACCTGAGTATATGTCGCAGGCCTTGAAAAAAGTATAAAAAGGTGCGACCTATACTCCGGAAAATACGGTAGTTAGATTGTAAACAGTCAGTTGCTGCTTATTGTTCTGGTTCTGACTGTTAATGTATTTATTAAGATTTTTATTGTTAGTATAGTTTATTTATTGTAAAGAGTGCTGTTTATTTAAAATGTCATCCAAATGGGTTGCTTTTATTTATTTGTACACAAACGTATTGTTTACTTGACATATTATTAAAATAAACATTTTGTAAGTCTTCATTTTGGCTTCTTTTTGTACTGAAATTTTATCGAACCAAGCCCTCCTTGAAACTGTACTGAACCTAAACGAGATTTTAGCGTACCGTTACACCCCTATTTGTTACCGTCTCTTTTTGTCTAGTCTACAGAAATATGCTGAACATCCTTACCTGTCCATTTTGCTTTTGATAGGATGTAGGCTTCTTTGGCTTTGTTGATGTAAATATTGTCTAGTTAGGAGTGTAGGAGGATCGTCATTTGTCATCTTTGTTTAGTAAATGAATGTCGTGAATTTCTCTTACAATGTCAGCTTCTCTTCGTTTGCTGAGTTGACTTGAAATTTGACAAATTTAATTTAAATTTGAGAGTTATATTTTAAGTGATCCCACTTCACTCTATAATTTGATAGTGATGAGTCTTTGTTTAAATCAATGATTGTTCTTTTTATGTCCTGACAAAAGTGGTCATGATTAAGGAGATTCAAACCGAATTTCCCAAATTCTTTGGCGTGCCTTTGTGCATTTGTAGGAGTTAAAGTGAGCTTATTCATACAGTGATCAGTAAGTGGTGCAGCAGAGTTAAGCCTCGGATATAGTCGCGCTCTGGGTATTCGCGCATGCTCCACGGAGTCCGTGCGCTCTCTAGCCACGCGCTGTGTGCGTTTATGGTTGTGCGCTGTTCATTGTTCACCGACAGATGGCAGTAGTGTGAAACCAGTGGGAATGTAGTACGAGAGAGAGTGTAGAACAAGAATCGGTTGACGTCACACATGACAAACAAAATGGCTGCTCGTATTTTTATTCATTAACAAGTGTGGCATTTTATTTTGTTTATATCTTCTATTCTTAATATTTTTAGTTTTGCAGAGGTCAGTTATTCACAGATATGTGTTTTTTTTACTGCCCTGCTGTAGTAGTTTGCATGAGTGCTGCTGTTATGAACATTTTCAAAGACAGTGTTTCAACACTGTCTTTGTTTTTTCATTATTAAACTTTTTATTTACTTTTTACATTTTTACATTGTGCTTTTTTCAAGTTTTGGTTGCAGTAGTAATAACTCTACAATGACACATTTTAGCGTGTTTATGTTTTAGTTGCATGCATTGTTTAAATCAAATAGAATTAACTGAAAAAGTAATCTGTTTTCATAAATTTTTAATAAAACTACATAACCGAAGACTGTGCCGGAACATTTTTTGCAATGACATTTACCTGACAGCCTGACTTAATCTTTTTGTGTACTACATGGTTAGGTTAGATTTGGGTTATGGGGTTTGTTTCTCTAACGAACACATTTGTTATACTGATCTCTAATCTATTGGTAATCGTAATAAACGGTCCATAAACTCATGCAAAACTGTTATGGAGCATTAATAACCATATAAAAAATGCCCATTAATTGGAGGTGCTACCACTTTCATTTAATTAAAGCTATAGTATGTAAGATTGTAATGTAGTCTGTAACTTTTCAAACAATATATTTTTAACATATTTCTTCACTCAGTCACTATCTACTGACAAACTGATGTTAGACAAAGTAATCTCTGAAAAAAACTATAGTCCCCTTGCTTCTCTATCAGCATTTATAAAAACACTGAAAACACAAGAGTGACCAGGACACTGACAGCCAATAAAAACAGAGTTGTTTGTCACGCCCCAACCCACGCCCCCACCTGTCCCAGCCGCAGCTCGTTCTCATTCAAAGGATTGCAAAGCGATGCAGGACTGTTTTGTATGTGACACAAATTTATTAAATATCCCTTCTTCATCACAGAGCTGGACTTTTATTTTGTTTTTTTGCAAAAGTCAAGTGATCGCTTCATCCTTCACTGACAGGAATGAGAAACGCTGACGGACATGACATGACATGAGTCACGAGCGAATTAATCATGTCCAAACGTTGCTTCGTGAACCTCTGCTGATTTCTGCTGGATTTTCTGTTGTTGTACAACTGCTCCATGGTTTTATAATATTATTAAAAGGTTTTATTATCATATAATCACAGAACTTTGCAGCGCTCCGAGCGGACATGTAGAGGAGGCGGAGCATTCCATTCCAGACATTCCGACCAGCGCTGACAGAAAGAGGAAGTCACGAGCGAATTAATCATGTCCAAACGTTGCTTCGTGAACCTCTGTTGTTTTCTGCTGGATTTTCTGTTGTTGGATGAGTGATTCGTGGTTTTATAAACAGTTATATTATCATATAAACACAGAATATCGCAGCGCAGACAGGAGGAGGTGGAGCATTCCAGACATTCCAGACCAGCGCAGCGACATGAGGAAATCACGAGCGAATTAAATCATGTCCAAACGTTGCTTCGTGAACCTCTGATGATTTCTGCTGGATTTTGTGATGTAGGACTAGCGCTCCATGGTTTTATTTTATTTTATTAGAAGGTTTCATTACCATAAACACAGAATATCGCAGCGGTTCTGAGCAGAGAGCAGCAGGGGGCGGAGCAGATCCCAAGTTCAGCTGCAGAGCACTGTGCCATATATGGCTCTGAGGGGAGGGAGGAGAATGCTTTTCTGCGCTGAAAATATTTCTAAGTCCCAGAGAGTCCCAGAGTGTTCAAATATCGCAGACCCCAGCTTTAAATTAATTTGGGTTCAAGACCAGAATTGTACTCTCAAACATATAATCAGCAGCAGGTTTTGTTTTAGTTTCTGCTAATTAAAAGGTCATTGTTAGATTATTATAAGATTGCGATGTGAATCAACTTAACAGTATCAACTCCAAAATTATAGCTTTGAATGTGTTCATATTTAGAGTGCATCAGCACTTCAGAAAAGGAAGAGTAAACCTAATATGATTTTTGTTTATTTGTTTTTTATAAAACAAATCACAATGTTCAGTGTCTGTAAAAACTGCACTCTTCAAAACATATTGTACCCCAATGTACACTGCACACCTGTGGCGGCATTACAGAAAGAGCAGTATGCATAAACTACAGGTGGCATACAATGATGGCATGAGGATGCTGCTTAAGGTGCCGCGATGGAGTAGTGCCAGCCAGATGTTTGCGAATGCCAATGTACCAACTTGTGCAGCTGTGCTTCGTAACCTTATGTACAGATGTATGTGTAGGCTAACAAACTCTGCAAATAGCATCATCTATACTCTGACCAACCCTGCACAAAGCTCGGTTAGGTTCTATTCAAGTCTGTGGAATCACTGGCGCCTTAAATTATTTGGCAATGGATGAACATTCTATTTTTACTGTCTCTTGTTGATGTTATCTTTTTAATTTTTAATTTATTTTTATTTTTGGTGGTGGTGGTTGTTTTTGTTACTATGGACCATATGCGTCTGAAATAAAGTTTTGATTGAATAAAAAAACAGGAAAGCACACATGCATTTCATCTGATTGTCTTTATGATCACGCATGGACGGATCATACAGATGCTGGTACATTTGGACCTTTTCAACCAGATTTCCTTCGAAGACGTCCATCTTGAAAGCCGGGTGTAGTCGCAATGACTGAACGCGCAGGCTTTGCGGAGCTTCAAAATCTGGGAGGTGCATGAACAGGCGCGAAACTTACGCGCGGGGCCAAAGCGCAGGGGCGGGGACTATGCGATTGCGTCACTTTTCGCGCGCGCACCCTTGCGCCCTATGTGACGCGTCAACTATATCCGAGGCTTTAGTAGAGTTAAAGTGCGTCTTTCAGGCTGTCATCAGCCAACTGGTTGATCCACTGTGAGAGGGTGCTATTTATAAGACTGAGCTGAATACAGCTTCTCAGACTGAGGAAGTCTTTCGGACGAAAGACGAAACGTTTCTACATTTTTTTTTGCTGCTTTGTTTTGTTTTATTTTTTGAATGTCCAGAGGACCAGACTTGGCTTTTTTACATTATTGGACCTCTTTCGCTTCAATACAATCTCCTCGTGGCTCCAAAACCGCACATTTTTTTTAGGCTCAGCGTTTTCCTCCCGATTTGTGGCTGTAAGGCTCTTTCTATTAATTTGGAAAGCAGGGATGATTATCAAAATTACTGTATTACCTCTAAATATTATTTTTCTGCCCAAAAAACTAACATGAAACATGCACTTTAACTTCTAGGCCATGTGTAATATCTAATACAAGCCAAAAGTTTAGTCTAGATTTAATTGTTCCATCTGGTTTTAAACCAGTTAAAAATGTGTGCCTCTTGACGTAAAGTGTGCCGTGTATCATTCTACTTGAACTCATTACAAAATTCAAACAAAATGGAGTTGTAATGACGATTTTGCATATTTGATTGACATCCGTGGCGTAGTGGTAATGGCAGTCGTCCCCTGATCGGAAGGTTGGAGGTTCGAATCCCGGTTCCCCACACCATGTGTCGCTGTGTCCCTGGGCAAGACACTTAACCCCGAGTTGCTCCCGGTAGGACTGGAAAGGCGCCTTGCATGGCAGTCTGCTGCTACCGGTGTATGAATGCGTGTATGAATGGGTGGATGGTTGGTTGGTATTGTAAAGCGCTTTGGGGCTCCTCACAGGGGGCTAGAAAGAGCTATATTAATAAGCTCCATTTACCATTTGTCCATTACCATATAATGGTCTCCTCCAAAAATAATTTCACAGTTTACATATACAGTATCTGAGACAGGCCTTTTAAAGCATTGCTCAATTCTGTAAAGTTTTCTTCTTTTTTTTGTGACCGTTGTAAATATATATTACTGTATTATAAAACAAACCTCTAAATATGCATCATTCACCACCAAAAGTTTACACTATAATTTGTTATAAATAAGCAAAATCAGTTGTTTTTATTGGTAACAATTACAAGTTGTTAGTTTACTTTCAGACATTGACGAGTACAATTGAGGCAGTTTGTCTCACAATGGCTATGGATGGATATAAATTCAAACTTAGTTCATGTGAACACTACATGCTCTCATCAATGTTTAATTTATTTTTGTGCATTACTGATAAAACAGCTTGACAAATCTCAGGAAAAATCATGTAATATTGGATAATTTTCCTCGATAAATGACCAAGTATAATATTTTGTCTCATTTGTTTAACTGGGTTCTCTTTATCTACTTTTAGGACTTGTGTGAAAATCTGATGATGTTTTAGGTCATTTTTATGCAGAAATGTATAAAGTTTTAAAGGCTTCACAAACTTTCAAGCATCACTGTATGTGTGAATTTAAAGTTATAATTGTGCCTGATGTTCACGTTTTCTGTGGTCCCTGCAGATGTTCAGCAGATGGTTCTGATTAAAGAAGCTCCTGAAGTACAGATGCTTGGGATGGATCAACAGGATCCAGAGACCCTCAACATAAAGGAGGAAGATGAGGAACTGTGGACCAGTCAAGAGGGAGAGCAGTTTTGTGTGAAAACAGAGACTGATGACCCCGGGTTTGCATTCACTGCTGTTCCTTTGAAGAGTGAGGAAGATGAAGAGAAACATCTATTTTTACAGCTTCATCAGCACCAAGTAAAAGAGGAAGATCTTCCAACCAGCAGTTCAGCTGACCAGATGAAAGCATCAACTGGTGGAGAGGACTGTGGAGGAGCAGAGACTACCAGGAACCCAGATCTAAATACTTATGGAGATGATTGCAGCTCTTCAGAGACTGAAGTCAGTGAGGATGATGAAGGTGATGATGTGAATGACTCTGACTCTCAGCTAAAAGACTTATCAGACTCTGGGTCAGAACCTG
>JBBPBX010049514.1:0-25323 GCA_038048925.1 Garcialebias charrua
AAACATTTATTTATTTATTTATTTATTTATTTTTAAAGAAATAAATGTACATTTATTTAGTGACACTTCCCCATAACACTAACCGTAACGGGTAGAAAAGGGTGTATTTGTTCAGCTGTGTGTCGTCCTGTGTGTCTGCAGAGTCCCATCAGGTCCTCGCTCAGCTGCTGGACACTCTGCTGGCCATTGGAGCACAACTACCTGAGAGTCCTGCAGTCAGACTGAGGCTCGTTGAGGTGGCCTACAAGGTACTGCTTCCTGCACAGCACTTCCTGTCAAAACAGCAAAAACACAGAGTTTTTGACGCTTCGCTGCTTTATCCTTGTTAGCATCTGTCTGACACGTATTTTGGGGTGAGGAACAAGTGTCTGCAGCTCCTGGGATGTCTCGGCTTAATGGACACTCTGGCTAAAGACAGCGAGGGACCAGGTTCTTCACAAGGTTTGGGTCATCTCTTTGTACCGGACTGTGCAAAAGTCTTGAGCCACCCCTTTTATTTTATTTTATTATAAGCCAGTTTATCTTGTTATTTTTTATTATTAAACACTTGAAACTTTTTCTTCTTCTTTACACACGTAAAACAGTAGAGCAGTAAAATTTGTGCTTATTTAATTTTTTTGTGAGAATTCGTTTGAATCATAAAGTTTATGTATCTAAGCATTTCTGCTCTCACCAATTCCATGAAAATTATTTCATAAAAAGTCCAGTTTTTCTTTAAATTGTTGCTGCAGGAGGAGTGAGGGACGTTCAGCGCATCATCAGCAACTACTTTGCAGATCAGGACCCCAGAGTGCGCACCGCTGCCCTTAAAGCCATGGTAGGACGCCTCTGCTGAACAAAACCAGCTTGTTCAGTTTCCTTTATTTTACTAAATCGTTATGTTTGTCTCTTTCAGCTGCAGCTTCACGAGAGAGGAATGAAGATTCATCAGATTATTTATGAACAGGTAGAATTATTGTTTGTCTTCCCTGGACTCTGACAGAATATTTTAAATCTGTTCATTTAGACTTTGTAGGTATATTTAAGCTCTGACGGGTTTTAGAATCCATGCGGTTTGGACATCAACACATCTGTGTTCTGTGCACTTCACCACTTGCTCTCGCCAAGGTCGGACGCGTTTCCCCTCTCCTCCCTCTCTGCTTTGCTGCTCTGTCTGTCTGTGAAACTTCTTCTGAGCCTCTCTTGCATATCTTCCGAACCATAATTATGGACTTATTTAGCCAGTTGGTCCCTCAACACAATTGATAACATTTCTTCAAAGAGAAGACTGGCTTTAGGCGAGACGATCTGTCCTGTTGGCATTCACGCAGCTGGATATCTCATCGACTTGATGACGTGTCTATCTCTGCTGCCATCTGTGGATCTAAAGGACGCATATTTAATTGGATTTATGATAACTGGTTCCTGCTTTTTGGAATCGGCTGGTTGCTGGTTTTATCTACAATCAAGGAAGTCGTCGGCAGCAAATTGGGACCCGATCACGCTGCTTGCCTTATGATGGCTTGGTTCGTGCCTGTGTACACAGACTCGATTGCCTTGGGCAGAATGAGGCACGTTCCATCTGTGTGGCCATGTAATTTGGACATTTCAGAACCGTTTTTGAACCAACACAGACTCAAGGTAGATGCCATTATGTTCTGCCTGTCCCCAAAACAACTGTGTGTTTATCTGAATCTGGCTCCCCCGGCTGACCTTGAAGGCCACCTTAGCTGAATACGCCTGGAGGACATGTAATCTGACGCTCACCCCCGCCCATCGGGGAACTCCACCATCAACCAGAGTGAACCAGCTGAATAAACAGTCTGTCATCATTTCAGGACTCTTGGATTCTCATTAGAGTTGACCTTGGCCATGCCCCGACATCCTCGAGAATGTTTACGGATCTCATCGGAGGGAGCTGGCTGATTATTCCATCCTTATCAGAATTCTTACAGTGCCCTCGAGAGCGTCCATGGACATTGCTCACCGCTCTCTGTCTCTCCCCTCTGCGGAATGTCTACGTCACTATGTGCTTATTTGTGCGAGGTGTTTTTTTAATATTAGAGTTTTTTTTTTCTCAGCCAAGAAGAAAATTTTAACTGGAAATTTTTCGCCTCCATTTTCTAATGTGTCCAGTTTCATTACTTTTTGTCTGTCTAAGCAGATCTCACTTGTAAATGAGTCTTTTAGGCTCAATGTGACTTATCTGTCTAAATAAAGGTTGAATGAAAATGTCCTGAAATGTGCATGTACGTGTGCACGGTTTTTACATGAGGCCATCTGACTGTTCTGACATTTCAGTCATCTGACTCGTTTATTTTACTTATCCATTCTTGTTTTGCTTAGAGGAGAGTTAAATCTTTTCAAGAAAAGATCATTTTGAAAGAAGTTATTTAAAATAAAATGTTCAGGAACTAAAAAAGCAACAATTCTTTTTAAGCTGCAGCTCAGTTTTAAAGACAACAAATGAAAGCGCTGCGAGTGTTTCTGAACAGCGTTGTTTCAGGCCTGCAGGTTGCTGTCGGATGATTACGAGCAGGTCCGCTCTGCTGCTGTGCAGATGGTTTGGGTGCTCAGCCAGCTGTACCCAGAAAGGTGAAGTTTTACTTTATTTATTATTTGATTAACAACGGTGTAAACCTTAAAGTGCAAAAGACCATTCAGAATAAAGATCTGAAAAAGTTGTCTCTGTGAGAACAGCCTCCAAAACTACTCCGAGTAGACATTTCTAAAAAAAAAAAATTCTTCACTTTGATTAGACTTTGAAGTACCAAAATAAATCAATTAAACATTTCTCCAGCTGGTCAATAATAAACTGGTTATTAATTTGAATCTGTCCCTGTCCAATCAGCATTGTGCCCATCCCGTCGTCCAACGAGGAGATCAGACTGGTGGACGATGCCTTCGGGAAGATCAGCCACATGGTCAGCGACGGCTCCTGGATGGTTCGAGTGCAGGCCGCCAAAACCCTGGTGAGAGAAGCTCACAGTTATTTTCTCATTTTAAATGATCTCTCTTAAAGTTTAGACTTTGAACAGTTTTTAACATGAACATGAACGTTGGCTTTAAGATCAGCAGGCTGGCGTTTTACAGTCACTGGAAGGAAATGATTCATTGTTTTCAACATGAGGAGCAATTTTTAATGACAAATAATTAAAAAACAACTCCCTCAGCAAAGATGAAACAAATATTATTGTTGAAGCACCATACTTATTGTCTTTCCTTTTCACACGCATTAATTTTCCATTTATGGTGTTTAAACAGCTTTTAGCAGCAAAAAAAGACAACATGGAGCTTTTTTTTTTTTTTTATCAAAGTGACACTTCAAAGTCAAGTCAAAGTCAACTTAATTGTCAAAATTGCTATATGTACAGGACGTATACAGGATTGAAATTACATTACTCTCAGACCTCTGGTGCAACAATAACCATTTAAACATTTAATAAACATTAGCATAAAATAAAATAATAAAAGTGTGATACTGTCCTGAATTGTAGCATAGCAGTATAAAAATATAAAAAGTATGTCTATAAAATAAAAGGAAAGTTCTGACATTGACATTTGTAGTAAAGTGACAAAGCAGCATATGAAGTGAATGTACACAGTACATGAAGTATTTGATATCGGTATAGAGGTAAAGTGACATATGCAATAAGGCTAGTAAAAAGAATATATATATATATATCAGCAGTGGTGTGAATAAACAGTAATGTAATATAAACAATAGTGCAAATTGAATGAGCACGAGCGTGTGTTGAGTGTATAACCCTTTTGATGATAGAGTCCAGTGTTAAAAATCTTTGTGTTGTGTGGTAATGTGTGATAGTTTTTTGTGTTAAGGCGGTAGAAGAGGGAGGGGAGGCAGAGCAGGCAGAGAGTTTAGCATCCTGACTGCCTGATGAACAGAGCTGTCACTCAGTCTGCTGGTTCGAGCCTGGAGACTCCTCAGTCTCCTCCCTGATGGCAACAGGCTGAAGCAGCTGTGTAGTGGGTGTGTGGGATCACCTGCCATGCAGAGGGCTTTCCGAGTGAGGCGGTTGCTGTGTAAGTCCTGCAGTGAGGGCAAGGAGGTGCCGACGATCTTCTCAGCTGCTCTCACGATGCGCTGGAGGCTCTTGCGGCAGGATGCAGTACATGCACCAAACCACACAGTGATGCAGCTGGTCAGGACACTTTCTATGGCACCTCTGTAGAAGGTGCACATGATGGGGGTTGAAGCTCCAGCCCTTTTCAGCTTGCGGAGAAAGTAGAGACGCTGGTGAGCCTTCTTGGCCAGTGCTGCAGTGTTCCTGCTCCAGGACAGGTCCTCTGAGACGTGCACTCCCAGGAACTTGGTGCTGTCTACTCTCTCCACTGCGGTGCTGTTGATGGTCAGAGGGGCATGTTGGGCATCCCTCTTCCTGAAGTCCACAACAATCTCCTTTGTCTTCTCCACGTTGAGAGTGAGATTGTTGTGTCCGCACCACAAGGCCAGGCGGCTCACCTCGTTCCTGTAGTCCGTCTCATCGTTGTTGCTGATGAGACCTACCACTGTTGTGTCGTCCGCAAACTTGATGAAGTGGTTGGAGCTGTACGATGGTGTGCAGTCGTGTGTTAGCAGGGTGAATAGAAGGGGGCTCAGCACACATCCTTGTGGGGCTCCTGTATTCAATGTGATGGTGCTGGATGTGTTATTCCCGACCCGTACTGTCTGTGGTCTCCCGGTCAGGAAGTCTAGCAGCCAGTTACACATTGAGGTGTTCAGCCCCAGACTGTCCAGTTTAAGGATGAGCTGTTGGGGGATGATGGTGTTGAATGCCGAGCTGAAGTCGATGAACAGCATTCTAACATAAGAGTCCTTCGTGTCCAGATGTGTGAGAGCTGTGTGGAGGGCAGAGGAGATGGCATCGTCGGTTGAGCGATTAGGCCGGTATGCAAATTGGAAGGGATCCAGGGAGGCAGGGAGGACAGATGTGATGCTTTTCATGACTAGCCGTTCAAAGCACTTCATCAGGATGGGGGTGAGTGCTACTGGGCGATAGTCATTGAGGCATGCGGGCGTTGCCTTCTTTGGGACAGGGATGATGGTGGTGGCTTTGAAACAGGTGGGGACGATGGCCTGGCTCAGTGAGATGTTAAAGATGTCCGTGAAGACCGCTGCGAGTTCCCCTGCACAGTCCTTCAGCACACGACCAGGTATGTTGTCAGGACCAGAGGCCTTCCGGGCGTTAATCTTGATAAATGATCGCCTTACGCTGTCTGAGGACAGCGCCAGCACCTGGCCATCAGGAGAGGGGGGGAGTTTATGTGCAGGTGTGCTGTTACTTGCCTCAAACCGAGCAAAGAAGTCACTCAGTTTATTCAGCGTAGAGGTTGAGCTGTCACAGGTCTGGGGTGATGGTTTGTAGTTTGTGATATCTGTCATTGCATCATATTTCTTTTGTTATGTGGCCCTTTCAGATCAAACAAACTCAATAAAAGAAGTAAAGTTTGTCTTTTTCAGTCTGAAAACCTGTTTGATCAGACTCCATCACAGCTTCTGACCTTTTTTGTTGTTGTCAGGGTTCGATGCTGCAGGTCAGTCCTCACTTCCTGGAGCAAACGTTGGATAAGAAGCTCATGTCAGACCTCAGAGTGAGTTTTTCTCTCCACCGACCAAAGTAACTCGTTACATTTGATCATGGGCTCCGTAATTAACCGTTTTGTGTTTAGAGGAAACGGACGGCCCACGAACGAGCCAAAGAGCTCTTTACGTCTGGAGAGTTCTCCTCGGGCAGGAAGTGGGCTGATGACGCTCCCAAAGAGAGACTGGACACCAACACAGTGAACCTCATCGCCTCAGGCGCCTGTGGGGCGTTCGTTCATGGCCTGGAGGACGAGTTGTTTGGTACGAAACGTCCTGATGGGTTGGAGCTGCTTTTATAATGTTTTCATCACAATGCTCCTTTTTTCTTGGGTTTTCACACGTTTGACGTTCGTTTGCTGTTTTTGCTTCAGAGGTGCGCATTGCGGCGGTGGAAGCGCTGTGCCAGCTCGCCCGCTCGTCTCCGAGCTTCGCAGAGAAGTGTCTGGACTTCCTGGTGGACATGTTTAACGACGAGATCGAGGAGGTGAGGCTGCAGTCCATCCACGTGCTCCGAGAAATCTCCACCCACATAACGCTCCGAGAGGACCAGCTGGACACGGTGCTGGCCGTCCTGGAGGTACGTGCTCGCTGACACCAGCCAGGTGTGGCGTGAGCGGACTCACTGATCAGGTGCCCGTGTGTCCAGGACTCGTCTCGGGACATCAGAGAAGCCCTCCATGAATTACTCTGTTACACCAACGTCTCCACTAAAGAGTGCATCCAGCTGGCTCTGCTGGAGCTGCTCAAGAACCTCAACAAGTATCCCACGGACCGCAACTCCGTCTGGAAGTAAGACTTTCATGAACGATTCTGTCCAGCTCATGAAGTTAGGATAGAAACAGAACCTAAACTTGAGTTCATAAAAGAATTAGGACCAACTTATCTGCATCGGCAGCAGTTTTTAAAAAGTCGTTGGTAACAACGCGGCTCTAAACGTCTTCATCGGGTGAGCTTCAATAGTTCATTGTGGGCCGCAGAAGAATGTCCCCAATAAAGGTCCCCCCCATAGTAGGGATGTGCGATATGGCATAAAATTCATATCACGATATGTATTGTGAAGGGTGGCGATAACGATATAATATCGCAATATCTTTTTGGTATAAAACTTGCAATAGGAATGAAAAAAAAGCATAGGGTGTCCTTTTGCCATAATTTATTTTGAAAACTGCTGTACCACAAAATAATCTCTATTAAGAAAATTTCACTACTAGGTCCAGAGAGTTTTAAAAAAATTAACAACTCAAGCATTAGGCTTCTTTAACACCACTTATGCACAGTTTTAAACTAAAAAAAGTAAAGATTAAATCTGACAACTCTGATTTTACATCAGACAGCATTACTACGGTTAGCCGGTAGAAGACAGATCTCTATCGTAGGCTAAATGTCTATCGTTTCTACCGTGTACCGTTTATATCGCGCATTCCTACCCTATAAATACTGATGGGATTCTGATGAAACCAGTTGATTAACCCAGTCCTGTTTGGATCTGCAGCTCAGGCTTCACACCAGAACCACCGTTCAGAGTTTAAACGGGTCGCAGAAAGTCTGACTTTACACGACCGAGCTGCTGTTTCCACGTCTTTATAACAGTTTTTACACAATCCCAGATAAAGTTTAATGATTTATGTTGCAGTAAATTTGAATATTTTAAGCATTTGATGATGTCACATTCTTTTAAGATGACAAAACGTTTTAAAATTTTAGCAAATTTCTGATTGCAACAATCGTTAGACTTTTTACATCAAAACTTTGATAATTTTGTTTGATTAGATGATCAGAAACAGGAAGTCTTGGATTCTCTTGGGGCTTTACAGGAGAAAGTTGTTGTTGTTACAGAGGGACGCTGCTAAACTAGGCCTGTCGCGATAAACAATAAATCAATTAATCGCACGATAAATGAAAATTATCGATCTCATTTTCATTTATCGGCTTCTTTATGTCTCTCTTTCTACTGAAGACACTGGATGACAAAAGGTTCAACTCCGGTGCTCTTCACTGACCCCTCCCTTTCTCTGTTCTCTTTAAAATCTGTTTTAACGATCCAAAATCATGTTTTTGGATCGTTAAAAGCAGCTAAGTTGAGAAACTAAGCTACGAGCTAAGCTAACAGACAGACCTCAGGAAAAAAATCTCCATCTTGTCGAAGCTCCAAAATTCACGGTTGAAACTCGTGCCTTCATGTAAAAAGTTGTTTTTCTCTGCAAAAATAAGCTGAAAACTTGTTTACTGATTTTTATTAAAAGCTTTGTGTGAAAATGCTGAAGAGCTTAAACCACGCCGAGCGCCCGCCATTTTTTCTTTAAAGAGACACGCTGCTCACTCTCTCTCTATCCATCCTTTGGTTCAAACAGTCTTATACTGACATCTGGTGGTCCAAAAAGGTAATACACACAACAGTTGACCAACATTTCTTCTTAAATTTGACAATAATGACTAATTATTGTCAAATTTAAAACAATATTATCGTTTATCACAATAATTTCTGAGACAATCGCCCAGAAAAATTTGTTATCGTGACAGGCCTACGTTAAACTTTTTTTTTAGAAATGTTTTCTTTGTTTGTTTGTCTAATTGTTTTTTTTTTGTTCTCCCCTTACAGCCATCCTCTCTCCACACCATTATTATGAAATATTTATTTTAATAATTATCTAGTGGCGTTTTTTTAAAAATAGGATAGAAAGAAAGGAAAGACAGAAAGTAAGACTACGAAATATAAGAAATATACACAAAGAAAGCACAAGGCAAAAACACCCGTTTGTTCAATTGTTAATGGAAATAACTTTTATGATAAATATCCAAGTCATGGATTGTTTCCGTGTCTAGTTGTGGCTCAACGACGTTGTCGTGTTCTCAGGTAGCTGCAGTTTAGCTTTAAAACGTTCACCCGACTGCAGAGTTTATAAATGGATCAGTGAAGATCCAGGATGGTCATAAATTAGGATGAAATGGTTTTATAAAAAGCTGTCTTCACCTTCAGAACCTTCAGAACCTTCAGGCTCGGTTCAGTAAATGTTCTGTCTGCGTGTCTTCCCTCAGATGTTTGAAGTTTCTGGGTTCACGCCACCCGACGCTGGTGTTACCGCTGGTCCCTGAACTGCTCAGCACACATCCGTATTTCGACACACCAGAACCGGACATGGACGATCCGGCCTGTATCCTTCACAGAAAGTCAAATAAACAAAATAAAGTCGTACAGGAACCAAAATGAAAGACGTATTAATGAAAGTCTGGTGATTTAAAGGGACACCGTGTTTTCTGTTCTTCTTGACTCCGGTCGTTTTTCTCAGACATCGCGGTTCTGGTTTTGGTGTTTAACGCTGCAAAGTCGTGTCCCACCATGCCAGCGCTGTTCTCTGACCACACCTTCAGACACTACGCCTACCTGAGGGACAGTCTGTCGCACCTGGTGCCGCCGCTCAGAGTGAGAACTGCACCGGACTCTGAACCCGTTCAGACCCACATCAGCATCACACAGATGTTGAATCGGTTTATAATTGACCTTTTCTGTTTGAAAGTAAAGCTAAAGCAGTAACATTTATAAAAATCGACCTTCTTCATGTCAGGTTCTGTTTTTACAGAAACTGCGATGGATAAAATGACTTTGCAACTTTTCAAAATCCAAACAACTGAGTTTTATTGAAACCAACTTATTTGAAATATTCACGTAAACAAAGACAAAGTTTAAACATTAAATTTCAGGGGAAGTATTTTGATGTTTTGTGCAAGAGGAGCCTTGTTTTGTTCTGAGTGGACATGAAGTTCTTTAAATCTGCGGTGAAGGTTCAGAGAAGCTCTTTCTGAGCTCACAGAACAAATTAAAACGTCACCGTTTGTGTCAAGAGTTCACTTCCTGTAATCGTTTTGTGTTTCAGCTGCCGGGCAGGAAGCAGGTCTACAGTTTGGACTCGGTGGACTCGAGCTCTGGTTCTGGTTCCGTGGAGTCGGCCCAGCTCTTCCTTCAGCAGAGTCTCGACAGAGTCAGCACCGTCCAGAACCTGGAGTCGCCCGGAGCTCAGGACCTGCTGAACTTCACCATACGGTAAGCTCACAGGAAGTGTTTCGACCGTTTCAGGGACTCTGAAAGAAACACGTTTACCGTATTTTCTGGCCGATAAGTCGCACTGCCCGATAAGTCGCACTGCCCTATAAGTCGCATTGTCCAATTATGTCCAATAAATTGGAAAAATCCATAAACGTGTTGCACCGCCGTATAAGTCGCATCTATTATGCGTCACCGCTGCGCTGACAACCCGAAATGTGGGCCGGAGGTTTGCCCTGCTGCAAATGGCTGCCACAGGAGCTGCACTGAAGGACTTTAACAAGATTAAAACGGTAAAAACAATTATTTGTTTGCTGAAAATTATAGCAAAGATGTGTCTTAGCTGAACCTTTCCTTAATAAATGCACGTAATTGTCAAATCAGCTGGATTTAAAAAGTAGTTTTGCTATGTGCACCCGCACGGTTGGGACCGCAGCATTTTCTTTCAAATTCAGCGAGATAAACACTTAAAAATATATATTTGTTGGCTGACATTATAGCAAAAGTGTTTCTGAGCTTTACCGTTCCTTAATAAATTCACGTAATGGTCAAATCTGCTGGATTTAAATTGTTTCGCTTTGACGTCTTCCAAACGGTCACGCGTGCTGCGAAAATCAATTATAAATAAATCGAATTTTAGCTCAAAAATCTCTTATAGCTAACAGTTTGTAAATGTCCATCCAGTGATTACTTTCTGTAAGTTTCAACAAAATCTGTCCTGTGGTTCTTGAGCTATTTTGCATTGCTAACAGTAAAACACTGAGCTAACAGTAGTTCAGACCTCCAGAGCAGGAGGCCGTGCTGCGACAGAGTGAGTCCGACCAGAGGAGGCTTCCTTTGGACACACGAGCTGGGAACGGTCGGTGGACCCTAGTGGCCGAAACTGGTACTGCCTGCGCCCCTAGTGGCCGAAAGTGGTACTGCACCATTTTTTTGTTTTGTTTTTTGCCAAAATGAAAAACTGTCATATCGCAGCCAAAAATTGGTCTAAAAATATGGGAAGAATCCATAAATATGTCGTTTTGCCCTTTAAGTCGCAGGGCATGCAAATTAGGCAAAAATGTGCGACTTATACGCCGGAAAATACGGTACCTTTGAAGAGCCTTGGGAAGCTCCACCAGGGGCGATCGGATCATTGAAGCCCACAAAGATGGAGGAGCTGAACGACCCAACGATTAATTATTGCTTCATGTGAAGTCAGGCAGTTCCTCAGTCAACGTAAAGACTTCCTGTCTGTCTGTCTGTCTGTCTGTCTGTCTGTCTGTCAGGGACCTGCAGCGGCTCGGTGAGCTGCAGACAGAACTCGCAGGAGCTGCTGATTTCTGCGCTACGTACCTGCGCTGCCAGCTGCTGCTCATGAAGGTAGGAGCGTGTGCGCAGAGGTTTTGCTCTCGTGGTTTTTGAGGAGTAACAACGTTGACGTGTCGTTTCAGGCTCTGCAGGAGAAGCTGTGGAACATGGCCGTCCCTCTCTGCCTCAAACAGAACGTCTCGGCCACCGCAGCGGCTCAGCAGGTCAGCACACACGACCACGCCGTCCTCACCTCGCCACAGCAGAGCTCCAAGTGAAACGACCTCGCCTGTTTTCTGTTTTCTGTTTGTCACGGCCGCAGATCCTGGAGGAGACCTACAAGCTGGAGTTCCTGTACAGCGGTTTGGAGAGCAGGCAGGTGGCCACCATCCACCACGTTCGCCTCCAGGCCAAGGCGCTGCAGCTCATCCTGCTGGCTCGCAGCAGACAGGGGTTGGTGCTCCAACACATCTGGAAACACATCTGTAAACTGCTGTTTAACATAGCTCTGGTGTCTCCTCAGCGTGGATCTTCTCATCAGCAGCTGTGAGAGGTTTCTGCAGGAGGTGGAGTCTTTTCAGAGGTAACGCCTTTTCTTCTGCGCGTGTTTAAAAACCAACAAAACATGAAACCGTCCTAAAAGTTCCTCTGGATTTCTGCCATCTCAAGTTTACACGTTCACATTGGGTTTTGTCTCTTTTCTCCTTGTTCTGACGAGGTTCAGTCCGGTCGTCTGGATGGATTCTTTGTTGAAACGTTGCGTCTTTTATCCAACAATTTATTCAACAAAGAAGAGTCCGTCCAGACGATTCATCTTTCTGGACAGTTTCTCCTCGTGACGTTAAAGTGTCTGTGACATCATCTTCCTACTTTGCATATAGTGACACAACATAAATATCTTGTATCATTCAACTATGTTTGTTTTTGCAAACAAAATGATAAATTAATGAAAATTCCTTTCAAACTGAGTTTAAAATTAAAAACTGTTTCTTCACGGGACGTCCGACTACACCCGAATGCAACATCTGTGACGTAGGAGGGAGAACCTCAGTCTGCGTCTGCCATAATAACGCATACGTACTCATTCTCTGCCAGATCGCCTTTTTTTGTAAAATGCCGTTACGTTGTGTCACATTTGGGTGTTCTAATATCATCAGTGAACAAGTGAGACTTTTCACTTTCCCAAAAGATAAAATACTTCGTCAAGAATGGAATAAACAAAGCTGCCCTCGCTCTCGGAACTCCCTCGCTTCCTGAACAGGTAAGACTCAAATAAATATGAGGTGCAGACCTAAATTAGAACCTGCTGTTTCTGCTCTCATCTAACTTTCTGCTTCCCAAACTGAAGACAAATCGCTCAAATCTTCACTTAGATTGATAATTTCGTCGTTTTATGTCTTGTCCACCATGAATATTTAATAGGGGCGACGTTCATCCTCCGTCACAGATGTTGCATTCGCGTGTAGTCGGACAATCCGTGTATGGTTCGTTCTTTGGTTATTCCGTTTCAAAACAAAAACGGAATCAAACAAGCTTTGGTTATTCCGTTTTTTCATTTTAAAACTAAATTACAAAAACAGTTTTTAAACAGTTTTTCCGTTTTTAAAACGAAATTAGAAAAACGGCAATTGCAAAAATAAAAAAAGGTGTACGTTTTGGTTTTTGCGTAAACCAAAACAAGCTTTTATTTTGTTATTCAACAAGAGAGCTTATGGCGGAACCGGAAATGAATACTGAACTCCCGGCACATTATGGTAGTTCTTCAGTTACCAGTAGAAAAAAACGGTTTTTAAACGGTTTTTCCGTTTTTAAAACCTAAATCTGAAAAAAAGCAAAATCGAAATAATAGAAAATCAACAGCGTTTGATTTTTGCTTTGCGATCTAAATAAAAATAAATACGCTTGTTGTTTTAATTTGTAGCGATACCGGAAATGACGTACCGGAAGTCGCCAAAGAATCAATTTTACAGCGGAGAAAGACTGCATAAAAACAAACCATTCCTAAATAATAGGCAATGGCTGCACTTGAACCGTTTTTTATGAATAGATAATCGAACTTTTTGAGAGAGGAAAATCACACTCTGAAATCAGTAATGTTTTGGCAAGAAACTGAAGGTGTGCATTACCGCCATCTACTGGTAACTGAAGAACTAATGTGCCAGGAGCTCTCGTGTTGAATAACAAAATAAAAGCTTGTTTGGTTTACGCAAAAACCAAAACGTACACCTTTTTTATTTTTGCAATTGCTGTTTTTCAAATTTCGTTTTAAAAACGGAAAAACAGAAAAACCGTTTAAAAACCGTTTTTGTAATTTAGTTTTAAAACGAAAAAACGGCACAACCAAAGCTTGTTTGGTTGTGCCGTTTTTGTTTTGAAACGGAATAACCAAAGAACGAACCATACACGGATTTCGGACGTCCCGTGAAGAAACACGGTTTTTAATTTTAAACTCAGTTTGAAAGGAATTTTCATTAATTTATCATTTTGTTTGCAAAAACGAACATAGTTGAATGATACAAGATATATATGTTGTAACATTTTATGAAAAGTAGGAAGATGATGTCACAGACACTAAGCTCCTGCTGTCTCCGACTGACTCTTAACTCTGGACTGTTCCTTCAGGCTGTTCCTGCCGGAGCTGCCGCACCTCCAGGACAGTTTTGTGGATAAACTTTTGGAGCTGATGCCTCGGCTGTCGTCCTGCAAACCAGCAGAACTGGTGAAGATCCTCCAGGCCACCCTGAGGCAGAGCGGCCTTCTGCAGCTCAGGCTGCCCGAGCAGGTGGACGAGCGGATCCATCGAGTGCCTTTTTACACACAACTGCAGCTCGTTGGAGAAGTTTGACCCCGTTTTGTTCCGGAACAGATCCACCGAGCGACAGCCACCATCATAGAGCCCACGGGGGAGTCCGACAACCCGCTGAAGTTCACCACCGGCCTGGTGGTGGCGCTCGACATCGACGCTACGCTGGAGCACGTCCAGGACCCCCAGAACACCATCAAAGTGCAGGTCAGCCTCAACAAGATGCTGGTTTGAAACCTCACACACAGCTTCTGATCCACTCAATAATTTAATGACACTTCATACACATGAAGATCATCAACAAACAGAGTGTCGCTCACCTTTCATCACCCCAGCTTCAAGGTCACAAGTCAAGGTCACCGTTTAAACAAGGTCCAGTCCATTGCTAGAGATCGCTGCAGAATGTGCCGTTTGCTTGTTTTAATACATGATGAGGATGCTCAGTGGTTAATGTCACAGCCTTGTGATCCTGAGGCTGCCGGTTTGAGTCCACGCTGCGTCAGGAAGGGCAGCCGGCTTAAAACAATCAGAGTCTTTCATGCAGGTTCACTTCCTGTGGCAACCCCTGAAGAAGGAAGTACTGGGAGTCCAGAGGAGGGACAGTAGGACAACTGATCTGGGATCAGTTTCCTGCCACACCTTCTGAGTGCAATCAGAGAACTGAACTTAAAAACTAAATGATGATGAACATTTTCAGTAAAGTTTTTCATTAAAAAACTTTTTGTAAACATTTTACTGTTTATCTTGTAAATAACAACATGGTGAGTCCATCGATCTGATTCAGGTCTTAACTTCATTTGTTTTACTCTCCGGCTGCAGATTCTCTACCCAGATGGTCAGAGTCATGTGATCCACCCCAAACCCGGAGACTTCAGGAAGCCCGGGCCCGCCCGCCACAGACTCATCTCTCAGGTGTACCTGTCCCACACGGCGTGGACGGGTCAGTCTCACACACACGTCGCCTCACACGTGGACATCTGGGGTTCTGACACGAAATCTGTTTGTTCCTCAGAGCCGTCACAGGTGGAGGTGTGCCTCCTGCTGGCCTACTCCTCCCCCTCTCCTCCCCCCAACAGGCTGGGGTGGAGCGACAGCATCGACAGCCTCCCGCCAGCAGAGGCCGCCGTCGAGGGAACGATTCCGTTCAGCAAACCCGTTAAAGTGTTCATCATGCCCAAACCAGCCCGACGTTAACGGACTTTAAAAACATTTTCAGACAAAACAGTAATTTATTGTTTTATTTGTGACGTGCAAAAATAAGTTTTTTGTACTTTACAGTTGAACATGAACTCATTAGATGGAGAAACATCTTCCTATAACTTTGTTTGTCGTCTTTAATTTAATCTAAAAATAACATTTGAACCTTCGATTAATCAAATCCTGGTTCAGATCAAACAACCTCGTTATAAAACCTACACGTGTCACATTCTACCGTCCTGAGTAAAAAACTTCTGCACGCTTTAAACAGTGACGCGGCGCTGCAGGAAGAGGAAACCAGATCCTGAGGGAGTTCTGCACCAAACCAGACTCGCAGGTTCTCCAAAAGTTCTCCACAGCACAGAGGGACGTCTGGGTTGAACCTGGTTCAGATTCAGCAGGTGGAGTGGAAAACCCCGCCCACTTTGGCGCCCTGGACAGCCAGTTTGTTGTACTCCGCCACGGCCTTCTCAGTCTGAAGGACACGGACCTCGACGCCTTTCCGCTTCACGAAGTCCAGAGTGGAAGAAGGAACCTGGGACAGGAGAGAGAGCGTCAGCCTGATCCGGTTCTGCGCTCCGTGTGAACACGACCCACAGATGACCCACTTCGTTCATCGGTTCAGAACATTTAAAACCATTTACACCATTAAAACCTGGTTCTGGTTGCAGACCAGAACCTGAACTAAAATGTTTCAGTTCTTCTGTACTCTGCAGTATTTGTGCCACAACAACACACTGCCACCACCGTGCTTCACTGTGGATACAGAGTCCTCAGGGTTTGAACCACGCAGACATAAAGTTCAGCTCGGACGTTTTTGTTCGTGCCTGAAAATGGAGCTGCATGTTGCTCTTTAGCTTAGCATGCTAACGCTGTTAGAACCCAACCCTGATCTGAACGTCTCCAGAACTTTCTCCTGAGCCTGTTTGGAGCGCTGCTCGCTTTGTTTACCGACTGAAACCTGTCACAACAAGAGCTCGTTAAATCAGAAACTGATCTCACACACGGGAGATGAAAAGATTTCTGTAAATTACAGGTGCGGCATCTTAAATTGGGCAGCACGGTGGCACAACGGGTAGAGCTGCTGCCTCAGTGAGCAGGTCCCTGGTTCAAATCCCAGTCCAGAGGTCTTTCTGGGTGGAGTTTGCATGTTCTCTCTGTGCTGCATGGGTTTTCTCCGAGTACCGTACTTTCCAGTCTATAAGTTGCACCTTTTTGCCTAATTTGCATGCCCTGTGACTAATAGAGAGGTGAGACTTGTTTATGGATTTTTTCCCCATATTTTTAGACCAATTTTTGGCTCAGATATGACCGTTTTTCATTTTGGCAAAAAATGGTGCAGTACCACTTTTGTCCGCTAGGGTACACCGACCGTTCCCACCTCATGTTTCCGACGGCAGCCTCCTCTGGTTGGACTGACTCTGTCGCAGCTCGGCCTCCTACTCTGGAGGTAACTAATGTTAACTCAGTGTTTGTTAGCAAAATAAGTCAAGAACCACAGGACAGATTTTTATCAAACTTACAGAAAGTAATCACTGTATGGACATTTACAACTGACTAGCTTTATGAGATGTAATTCGATGTTTTATAACCATAAATGTGTCGCAGTTAGCTTAGTTGTTTAGCTAAGGTTAGCTTGTAGCTCCGTGTTTTTAACGGGTACTATTTTGCAAATAGCTCATGAACGACAGGACAGATTTTGTTGAAACTTACAGAAAGTAATTACTGGGTGGAGATTTGAGCTAAAATTCGATTTATTTATTTTCGCAGCGCATGTGACGGTTTGGAAGAAGTCAAAGCGAAACAATTTAAATCCAGCTGATTTGACCATTACGTGAATTTATTAAGGAACGGTTAAGCTCAGGAACCCTTGTGCTAATGTCAGCTTAGAAATTTTTAAGTGTTTATTTTGCTAGATTTTAAAGAAATAAAGCCGTCCCACCTGTGCACGTGGTGAAAATACTTTTTTTTTTTTTTTATCCAGCTGATATGACAATTGCGTTCGTTTATTAAGGAAAAGTTCAGCTAATTTTGCTATAATTTTCACCAAACAAGTAATTGTTTTTACCGTGTTAATCTTGTTAAAAGTCCTGCCGTGCTCGCTCGCTCTGGCTGCCATTTTCAGCAGGGCAAATGACGCGCTGATGCGTCGCGGTGACGCATAATAGATGCGACTTAAATAAAGGTGCGATACGTTTATGGATTTTTCCAATTTATTGCCAATAATTGGACAAAGCGACTTATAGAAAGGCGAGACTTATCAGGCGGAAAATACGGTACTCAAGTTTCCTCACACAGACCAAAAACATGCATGTTAGGCTGATTGGTGACTAAATTGTCTCTAGGTGTGAGAGAGTGAATGGTTGTCTCTATGTGTCCCTGTGATGGACTGGAGACCTGTCCAGGGTGTCCCCCGCCCCTCACACAGTGCTGGACACGGGCACCGGCGACCCCTGTGACCCAAAATGGAAGAAGCGGGTAAAAGATGATGGATGGATGGATCTTGGGGCGGCCGTGGTGTAGTGGTAATGGCAGTCGTCTCCCGATCGGAAAGTTGGCGGTTCGACTCCCGGGACCCGCACCATGTGTTGTTGTGTCCTTGGGCAAGACACTTAACCCTGAGTTGCTCCCGGTAGGACTGGAAAGTAGAGGTGTCGTTTCTTCGCCCGAGCCCTACCCTACCCGAGCCCTACCCGACTTCGGGTAGGGTAGGGCCATATTTTTGCGTTTGATTGGCGGGCCGGGTCGGGCTCGGGCTTTGATGTGTTTTTTTTTAATCATACAGCACAAACAAAACTAAATAAAAATGCACACAATATAAAATTGTTTTAATCTGCTTGTAAAGAATATAAGGCAGTAAGTTTACTGATGAGGAAATAATTAATAGAGTGAATTTAGATGGTGAAAACCGCAGCGCAGCCACTAAATTGCGCAACTCAGCCCCGCTCACCAGCTGACGTGCGTCAGGTGCACGCTCACGTCCGCACACTGCTCTCATCTGCGGCGGAACAAGTTGCCGCACCTGAACTTCCTGAAGCTTCAACATCAAAAGTCAGTTATAATTCAAGCCAGGTTGTGCAATATAGGCTGTTTTCGACCATTATTTTTTTTAGCGCTTAATAAAGCTTAATAAATAAACGTAGTGTTTTTTTTTTTTTTTTTAATCGGGTAGGGTCGGGTCGGGCGGTGATTTCTAGGAAATGAGCGGGCTCCCTCGGGCTTGGGTAATTAAACTAAGGGCTCGGGTAGGGTAGGGCCGTGGATTTCCGGCCCTATGACAGCTCTACTGGAAAGCACCTTGCATGGTAGTCTGCCGCCACCGGTTTATGAATGTGTGTAGCATTCAATATACAGTATGTGTAGCACTTTGAGATTTTCAGTAATGAAAAGTGCGTTATAAATTGAATTAATTATTAATTATTATTATTATCTTAAATTAGCACTTCGGTACATTTGTACACAATATTTTAAGGTTTATAATTTTTCTGTGTTTTACATAAAATCCTTTTTTTAGTTTGAGACGACAAAGTAAAAAACAAATGGGGCAAATATTCACAAAACACTATAAAACTTGCAGCCACAGTGAAATTTAAAAAAGCAACAATTCTTGCAAAACAGTGAAATAATCCCAATACCACCTCCAAATATATTTTCTCTGAACTCCCCGTCACTGTAGACTTTACTTTTTTGTCTTCTTATGCTGCTTGTAGCTTGTTTAACCAATTTAAGCTTTAATTTACGGTTTTGCTAATTTTAGCTTACAGCTACTGTTTTGCTACATCTAGCTTTTCCTGTTTTAGCTTGTTTTAAGTTCAACAGTTAACATGCAGCCCTCTCTGCTCAGCGGTTCAGCAGAACAGTTTCTCCAGTTTGTTTTTTCATTAAGTGATGATTATTTGTAGCGACGGTTCTTTTTGTTGGCGTCGTACCTGCAGAGCCTCGTTCATGCCTCGCCCAATGACCAGTAGGTCCACTCCTTTCTTCAGCACCTCCTGCAGGTCCTCAGGTTGAACTCCTGGGTAATGCTGCAAAGGGGAGGTGTTCCCCGTCACAAACGCACCAAACAGGGTTTACATTACGCGTCGGTCCGGACCCCGGTTCTGGTTTACTCACGTTAGTCCCGGTCTCTGTCCAGTCCCAGGCCCGGCTCCCCCCGGGCCAGACCTTACAGTCTTTGTAGCAGGAGGCACTTCCCTTCACCTTCATGAGGCCCCAGGACAGGGTGGAGATTTCTGGGGAGGACATGTCTCTGTGAAGCTGGAAGAAATGAGACGTTTAAACATCAAAATGTGTCATTATCACTATAATCTACTTCAGAGTAAACTTCTATAATGTCCTGAGTTTATTCTGACTCTTTTATAAACTGTTCAAATGACAGGAGAACTACGTGAAGACTTGGCAGGAGGCTGTCGTCTGAGCCGGCTGCAGCTATTTTAGTACCACAGGCTGAGCAGAGCTTCTCCTCAAACTCATAAAAAGAACGGAGTTGAACTCTGTTGCACAAAAGCAGATGTCAGCAGGTGGCAAACTGCTGGAATAAGAAGACCAGCTCGAGTTTCAGTTCAGCGTTTACAGCCGACCCATCAGGGCACAGATGGGGATTTGTAGCTCGGAACCTCACATGATTTGGATTTGGACTCTGAGCAACCTTGAAAAGAAGGCTGACTGCAAAACTCCTGGAGTCGAAAGCTGTTGAGAACTCGCTGCCCCCCCTCCCCCCAGAGGTCTCTGTGTGCATTCAGATGGAGCCGAGCTGAGGCCATCTACAGACTGTGCTTATCTGAAATGATTACTCACGGACTATCTCCCTGCTTGCCATGAAATGCAACATGTCTTGTCTTATTCGTGCTAAAGCTGGTAGAGTTTTTTCGACTTTATCATAGAGTGTCCTAAGACAAAATGTGATAGATTCTTTTTTGAATACCAATGATTACCCGACTGTATGTTCCTTTTTCCATATCTGATTGTTGGTGGCGCGGTTTTATACTGCTGCGGCTTCCGTGCGTACGTCCCTCTTCGGATGGTGCGCGCTGCCAACAAAACTTTGTACCTTGGTGCAAATATGCCAATAAAGATATATTCTATTCTATTCTATTCCATTCTAAAAGATGAAGAGCTGCTGCTTACCCTGGACTCGATGTCAACAGTCTGGACCTGGAAATGTTCTTCCTCCTTCGGATTAAAGAGAAACAAAACTGACTTCACTCAGTCTGACATCAAACTACAGATTAACACAGATTATCAATCATCACATGATGTTTTTGTAACATGATTCCAAAGAAGTCTGAAAACCTGATGAGTGACATCCAAAGTAAAATAATGTGGACTGTTCATTCAACCTTTATTTATGCAGGTTAGTCTCATTGAGTCACGCGGACTCATTTACAAGAGACAACAGTTTTAACAAAACCACAGACGAGGACGCAGTGGAATAACTGAACATTGACACACTGGGAAAGTGATACAAACCAGAAGCCACGGTGCTAGTGAGACATAGCAGATCTCAATGATAAAAACCAAAAGTATGAAGAGATACAAAGGTGAAGTTGAATAATGGTCAGTCAGGTCCTCTGGACAGTTTCTTTTTTGTGGAAAGACGTTTCGCCCTCTATCCGTAGAGCTTCATGAGTCTGCCGAGAGTCCCTAATAAACCATTTCCCCCACTAAGCAGTGCACTCCTTTAGTGGGCCAAGCAGTTTGCTGGTGATACGATGGTTTCTGGGGGCCGTCCTGTCCTCTGCTGACTCCTCCCAGGAAGGCAGCCAAAGTGGTTCAAGACATCAAAGTTCATGCTCAATCATCCAAATCCAACAATGGTCAATCAGATCATTAGACTGATGAAGCCATCTGGATAGAAGGCGAAACATCTTTGGGCAGCACGGTGGCACAACTGGTAGAGCTGCTGCCTCTCAGCGAGAAGGTTGCCGGTTCAAATCCCGGTCCGGGGCCTTTCTGGGTGGAGTTTGCATGTTCTCCCCGTGCATGCGTGGGTTTCCTCCGGGTACTCCGGTTTCCTCCCACAGACCAAAAAACATGCTTGTTAGGCTGATTGGTGACTCTAAATTGACCCTAGGTGTGAGTGTGAGAGTGGATGGTTGTTTGGTGTGAGTGAGACAGGTCCCTCTTGTAAATGAGTCCCCGTGACTCAACGAGGCTAGCCTGTATAAATAAAGGTTGAATGAATGAATGAATCTTTCCACAAAAATGAAACTGTCTAGATGACCTGATTGACCAGTCTTATACTGCCATCCAGTGGTAGAAAAAGGTACTACACACAAATTTAACCAACATTTCTTCTTAAATTTGACAATTACTAATTATTGTCAAATTTCAAACAATATTATCGTTTATCACAATAATTTCTGAGACAATTAATCGCCCAGGAAAATTTGTTATCGTGACAGGTCTACCTCCATGTCCATTATTCTCTAGTTGAAGACATTTTGTATTTCATTTTCAAATCTTCAATGTTTCTGTTCGGTGCCCTGAGATGACTTCAGTTGTGATTTGGCGCTATATGAATAAACTGAACTGAATCATTTCAGTTCACATGAAGATTAATCCCACTCAAGCAGAACAGGAACAAGACGATTCTGCATTGGATGACAGCGAAATGTCTTCAACCACAGAATAAAAGTCCAGAACATTTGTCTTTGTCGTGTCCAACAGAGCTGGAGTCACCAACAAAATGTGGTCAGGGGCCAGACTATGATGACATCACCTTGAATTATAAATAAACAAAACTTATCACAGCTGTCAAACACAAAAACTGGTTAGTGCCAAATAAAAAAAGTAATTTGTTCCATTAAACATGTATTTCAGTGTAGGGGTTTGTTCCCTGCATTCACAGCAATGGAAAATCTGAAGGAAGACTCGCGTGAGAACAGACTCATCCCTTGAGTTAGGCGGAGGAGAATGGGTAAACTCAGGGGCGGCCGGCCAATAGGGGGCGCTAGGGCGCCGCCCCACTGGAACTTCTGGACCATTTTACATGGAAGACTTTTTTTTCTTATTAATGAAAATGAAATAATAAAAATATTTCAAAATATATGCATACAGGTATATGTTTTTAGTTGTGCAAGATAAATATTATATGCGTAATGAGTTACAGGTGGTCCCTGACTTAAAAGCGCTCTTACTTACGAGGTTCCAGACTTACGAGCTGGCGAATGAGCAGTAGATTTGTAAAGAACATACAAAAAATACAGCACTTGTATGTGTTTTTAGATGAAAGTGTGTTAGCTAACCGTTTGGAAACAAGTTTCTGAGCATGTTTATGAACTAGTATGAACATTTGTGATGAAAAACGAGTGTTCGTAGTGGCGCTAGCATGAATTTTCCGACTTACGACCGAAAATCCGGACTTATGAGAACACGTGTTTGGTGTTCCGACGTACGAGATTTCGCCTTATGAGATAGTCGTAGGAACGGAACTCGCTCGTAAGTCGGGGACCACCTGTATATTGTTTGTTTAAAAAAACGTTTTCTGATTGGTGACGTATTTCCTGTTTTGGGGGCACTCTGATCTTATCCACTGACTCTCGTTATAAATGGCGCATGCGCAGTTATTCCACGACGTTACAAAACAATGGGAAGATGCTGGGTGTAGATTTCACTGCCCTGGACACGTCCAACGTGCATGAGCTCTACCGATTGCGTGTGGCCGGCAGTTTATTTATTTATTTTATTTTTTTCTGGAAAATTAGCTGTGCGGTCAGTGACTCAAGCAGGCTTGCTCAGGTAAGTTTTAAATCACTGAAAGCCCTTTATCTAATGTCTTGCATTTCTGACTGATATGCCTCTCAAATTTTAGGTGGCTCTGTTTGTGATAAAAGCCTTCAGGTGACTGTTTATTCTAAAAGTGGCAACTGGTGATTTTGTTTTTGGAGCTAACATAATAATGCTAGCCTTTATCTAATGCTTATATTATTATATTACCATTCCTGACTGATATCCTCTCCACTTGAAGGTGCTCTGTGATAAAAGCCTTCAGCTGTTTATTCTAAAAGTGGCAACTGGTGAGTTTGTTTTTGTCTTTGTTTGTGGAGTTAGGTTGCCAGCGCAGGTTATTGTACAGTACTGGACTCTGATGGCTACATTTATTTTAATTTGCTTATAAAAAATGATCAAACATTAATTTTATATTCTAAATGTCACTTGTGGTGTTTTACTATTTCATAACGCTGTATTGATCTGGAGAATGAAAACAAAGCCTCTTGCAAGTAGAAATGCGGAAATGTTTTAATCTCACTTGTTTTCCTTTCTATAATTTATAAATTTTTTAGTTTGTTCTTTGTGGTTTTAGTGAGTCAAATTGGTTCTTCTCATCCTGAGCATTTAATTGTTCTGTTGACCTTGTATTAATCAGTACTGTATTTGATTAAAACAAAACAAAAAACTATTTGAATTTATGAACAAAATTTTTTTCATTTTGGAGACATTTCAGGAACCGCCACATGGGTAAACTACTGAGAACAACAAATGAAGACTGGTTCAAATCCATTTATAAAACACCATGGTGGGGCTTTAAACTGAACCTCTGCCTGGGTGGGGGTTTGGAGTTTATCCTGATCCTCGGGGCCAGACCTGCGTGCTTCTGGTACAGACCTCTGCAGAAACACCTTTTACTCTCGGTTAATCAGCAACATTTCATCAAGGACCACAGAAACCGTTTGTTCTACTCATTTAAATATCTTGTTGAATCAAGTGAGAAAAACAAACCTGCTCGAGTTGTTTCAAGAGAACTTAAAATGTTTACGTACGTGAGGAGGCGGCGTCCAAATCAGCTGCTAAACGTAAAACACGTTGGATTAAACTCTTTTACAAAGATTTAACACGACCAAACTGAAGTCAGAGTCTCAACAAAAACATCTCCACACAAATGTGAACATGGAATTATCTTTTGACCTAATTCGAAGCTAAAAGGATTGAAAAACGTCACAACGTTCAGCAGAAAACACGGCAGACATATTGGTCAAGGAAGACACGCCCCCTCGAATGAGGGCGGAAGTAAACAAAAAAAGGAAGTGATGAAACAAATCGTTAATCCCCATCACTTAGAAAACATTTAAGATGTTTTATTCAAAATAAAACACTAATTGAAAAGGGATTCATCTATTTGATTTAGTATTTTTCTTTGAACAGACATTATCACTTCATTTTTTAAACGAGGAACCAATCAATGAGGTTTGCAGCTCAATCACCCAGGTAGATAAATCACCAAACAGGTTAACTCATGTCATCTGGACAAGTTTCTTTCAGATGAAAGACGAAACGTTTCTCCTTTAAAGAAACTTGTCCAGATGACATTTGACCATTTTAGTGATTTATTCTACCTGGATGATTTGAGCTTACATTTTTACTGAACCATTTTGGCCTTGGTGTTCTTCGGGCTGTTGGCCATGTGACCAAAAACACTTGTCATGCATAAAATTGTTTCAGACAGCTGGTCCCTTTGCAGGTGTAGTTAGTTTCACTAGATGTCTTGAAACACAAGATGGAATTTGTGAGACAGATCTAGTTTGCCAGGCCTCAGACTGATCCAGTCTCTAGGACCAAATGTTTATACAGATATGCATGTTTATGCAGATCTGTTCCTGTCTTTGATTTTATACGTCTACCTTATAATGTTTTGCTAGTTTTTTGATACTTTGTAAAAAAAAAAAAAAACTTTCTTTTTTTTTTTCTTCTCTCTTTTGTTTTCTATTGTTTATTGTTTGTTTGTTTATTGTTTATTGTTTAAGGAAATTATACCACTGCTGTTCATTGTTCTTTAGTTTTAGCAGGTCGCTTTCGTAAATGAGCCCTTGAGGTTCAAAAGATTTACCTGACTAAATAAAGGTTGAATGAATGAAAATACAATAATTTGTCATTAGGACCTGATTTTACCTTTTTTTATAAAGAATTTTAGCAGAAATAAGCTTAAAGGAGCAAAAGATGGAATTGGCAGAATTAAGTTAGCACAAAAATCTTGTACTTAGCTGAATAAAATTGAAAGGTAAACTTCAAGTTGCAGTATGTAGCTTTTTTTATAAACATATTTCTTCTCTCTGTCACTATTTTTTGACAGAGTGATGTTAAACAGGTAATCTTTGAGAAATACTATATTCCTCTGGCGTCTCCCGGTGGTTAAAATAGCATTTATAAAAACCAGAGCGGGCCGTTTTTGACCAGCCAATAAAAACAGAGTTATTTTCATGAACGAGCTTCCCCCGCCCTCCCCCCGCCTCTCCCAGCGGCTGCGCGCAGCAGCCGGGCACGCTCCCGTCTCAAACAGTAGCTGTTTCAAGATGGCGGAGGTGGCGAGAGCTTCGAGTGCTCAGGATTGCCAAGCGATGCAGAGTTAGCAACTTTCCTGCTTGAAAAGTAAGTGTCTTTGCTTGAATCATGTGATAGCGCAAATGCCATGAT
>JBBPBX010049516.1:0-25323 GCA_038048925.1 Garcialebias charrua
TCTAACTGTGGAGGAGATCCTTCATGTCTAACTGTGGAGGAGATCCTTCATGTCTAACTGTGGAGGAGATCCTTCATGTCTACCTGTGGAGGAGATCCTTCATGTCTAACTGTCGAGGAGATCCTTCATGTCTACCTGTGGAGGAGATCCTTCATGTCTAACTGTGGAGGAGATCCTTCATGTCTAACTGTGGAGGAGATCCTTCATGTCTAACTGTGGAGGAGATCCTTCATGTCTAACTGTGGAGGAGATCCTTCATGTCTACCTGTGGAGGAGATCCTTCATGTCTAACTGTGGAGGAGATCCTTCATGTCTAACTGTGGAGGAGATCCTTCATGTCTAACTGTGGAGGAGATCCTTCATGTCTAACTGTGGAGGAGATCCTTCATGTCTAACTGTGGAGGAGATCCTTCATGTCTAACTGTGGAGGAGATCCTTCATGTCTACCTGTGGAGGAGATCCTTCATGTCTAACTGTGGAGGAGATCCTTCATGTCTACCTGTGGAGGAGATCCTTCATGTCTAACTGTGGAGGAGATCCTTCATGTCTAACTGTGGAGGAGATCCTTCATGTCTACCTGTGGAGGAGATCCTTCATGTCTAACTGTGGAGGAGATCCTTCATGTCTAACTGTGGAGGAGATCCTTCATGTCTAACTGTGGAGGAGATCCTTCATGTCTAACTGTGGAGGAGATCCTTCATGTCTAACTGTGGAGGAGATCCTTCATGTCTACCTGTGGAGGAGATCCTTCATGTCTAACTGTGGAGGAGATCCTTCATGTCTAACTGTGGAGGAGATCCTTCATGTCTAACTGTGGAGGAGATCCTTCATGTCTAACTGTGGAGGAGATCCTTCATGTCTAACTGTGGAGGAGATCCTTCATGTCTAACAGTGGAGGAGATCCTTCATGTCTAACTGTGGAGGAGATCCTTCATGTCTAACTGTGGAGGAGATCCTTCATGTCTAACTGTGGAGGAGATCCTTCATGTCTAACTGTGGAGGAGATCCTTCATGTCTAACTGTGGAGGAGATCCTTCATGTCTAACTGTGGAGGAGATCCTTCATGTCTAACTGTGGAGGAGATCCTTCATGTCTAACTGTGGAGGAGATCCTTCATGTCTAACTGTGGAGGAGATCCTTCATGTCTAACTGTGGAGGAGATCCTTCATGTCTACCTGTGGAGGAGATCCTTCATGTCTAACTGTGGAGGAGATCCTTCATGTCTAACTGTGGAGGAGATCCTTCATGTCTACCTGTGGAGGAGATCCTTCATGTCTAACTGTGGAGGAGATCCTTCATGTCTACCTGTGGAGGAGATCCTTCATGTCTAACTGTGGAGGAGATCCTTCATGTCTAACTGTGGAGGAGATCCTTCATGTCTAACTGTGGAGGAGATCCTTCATGTCTAACTGTGGAGGAGATCCTTCATGTCTAACTGTGGAGGAGATCCTTCATGTCTAACTGTGGAGGAGATCCTTCATGTCTAACTGTGGAGGAGATCCTTCATGTCTAACTGTGGAGGAGATCCTTCATGTCTACCTGTGGAGGAGATCCTTCATGTCTAACTGTGGAGGAGATCCTTCATGTCTAACTGTGGAGGAGATCCTTCATGTCTAACTGTGGAGGAGATCCTTCATGTCTAACAGTGGAGGAGATCCTTCATGTCTAACTGTGGAGGAGATCCTTCATGTCTAACTGTGGAGGAGATCCTTCATGTCTAACTGTCGAGGAGATCCTTCATGTCTACCTGTGGAGGAGATCCTTCATGTCTAACTGTGGAGGAGATCCTTCATGTCTAACTGTGGAGGAGATCCTTCATGTCTACCTGTGGAGGAGATCCTTCATGTCTAACTGTGGAGGAGATCCTTCATGTCTACCTGTGGAGGAGATCCTTCATGTCTAACTGTGGAGGAGATCCTTCATGTCTAACTGTGGAGGAGATCCTTCATGTCTAACTGTGGAGGAGATCCTTCATGTCTAACTGTGGAGGAGATCCTTCATGTCTACCTGTGGAGGAGATCCTTCATGTCTAACTGTGGAGGAGATCCTTCATGTCTAACTGTGGAGGAGATCCTTCATGTCTAACTGTGGAGGAGATCCTTCATGTCTAACTGTGGAGGAGATCCTTCATGTCTACCTGTGGAGGAGATCCTTCATGTCTAACTGTGGAGGAGATCCTTCATGTCTAACTGTGGAGGAGATCCTTCATGTCTAACTGTGGAGGAGATCCTTCATGTCTACCTGTGGAGGAGATCCTTCATGTCTAACTGTGGAGGAGATCCTTCATGTCTAACTGTGGAGGAGATCCTTCATGTCTAACTGTGGAGGAGATCCTTCATGTCTAACTGTGGAGGAGATCCTTCATGTCTAACTGTGGAGGAGATCCTTCATGTCTAACTGTGGAGGAGATCCTTCATGTCTAACAGTGGAGGAGATCCTTCATGTCTAACTGTGGAGGAGATCCTTCATGTCTAACTGTGGAGGAGATCCTTCATGTCTAACTGTGGAGGAGATCCTTCATGTCTAACTGTGGAGGAGATCCTTCATGTCTAACTGTGGAGGAGATCCTTCATGTCTAACTGTGGAGGAGATCCTTCATGTCTAACTGTGGAGGAGATCCTTCATGTCTACCTGTGGAGGAGATCCTTCATGTCTAACTGTGGAGGAGATCCTTCATGTCTAACTGTGGAGGAGATCCTTCATGTCTAACTGTGGAGGAGATCCTTCATGTCTAACTGTGGAGGAGATCCTTCATGTCTAACTGTGGAGGAGATCCTTCATGTCTAACTGTGGAGGAGATCCTTCATGTCTAACTGTGGAGGAGATCCTTCATGTCTAACTGTGGAGGAGATCCTTCATGTCTAACTGTCGAGGAGATCCTTCATGTCTAACTGTGGAGGAGATCCTTCATGTCTAACTGTGGAGGAGATCCTTCATGTCTAACTGTCGAGGAGATCCTTCATGTCTAACTGTGGAGGAGATCCTTCATGTCTACCTGTGGAGGAGATCCTTCATGTCTAACTGTGGAGGAGATCCTTCATGTCTAACTGTCGAGGAGATCCTTCATGTCTAACTGTGGAGGAGATCCTTCATGTCTAACTGTGGAGGAGATCCTTCATGTCTAACTGTGGAGGAGATCCTTCATGTCTACCTGTGGAGGAGATCCTTCATGTCTAACTGTGGAGGAGATCCTTCATGTCTAACTGTGGAGGAGATCCTTCATGTCTAACTGTCGAGGAGATCCTTCATGTCTACCTGTGGAGGAGATCCTTCATGTCTAACTGTGGAGGAGATCCTTCATGTCTACCTGTGGAGGAGATCCTTCATGTCTAACTGTGGAGGAGATCCTTCATGTCTAACTGTGGAGGAGATCCTTCATGTCTACCTGTGGAGGAGATCCTTCATGTCTAACTGTCGAGGAGATCCTTCATGTCTAACTGTGGAGGAGATCCTTCATGTCTAACTGTCGAGGAGATCCTTCATGTCTAACTGTGGAGGAGATCCTTCATGTCTAACTGTGGAGGAGATCCTTCATGTCTAACTGTGGAGGAGATCCTTCATGTCTAACTGTGGAGGAGATCCTTCATGTCTAACTGTGGAGGAGATCCTTCATGTCTAACTGTGGAGGAGATCCTTCATGTCTAACTGTGGAGGAGATCCTTCATGTCTAACTGTGGAGGAGATCCTTCATGTCTAACTGTCGAGGAGATCCTTCATGTCTACCTGTGGAGGAGATCCTTCATGTCTAACTGTGGAGGAGATCCTTCATGTCTAACTGTGGAGGAGATCCTTCATGTCTACCTGTGGAGGAGATCCTTCATGTCTAACTGTCGAGGAGATCCTTCATGTCTACCTGTGGAGGAGATCCTTCATGTCTAACTGTGGAGGAGATCCTTCATGTCTACCTGTGGAGGAGATCCTTCATGTCTAACTGTGGAGGAGATCCTTCATGTCTAACTGTGGAGGAGATCCTTCATGTCTAACTTCACATGAGGCTCATTAAAGTTTCTCATCCTTTGTTTTGCAGCAGATTCCCTCAGAACACACAAAAAGACTAATTCACGTCTAAGTTGAGTTATAAAAAGTAAAGAAGAGTTCCTCTGACCAGAACTGAACAACCTGATTATTTGCAGATTCCTGAACATCCCAAGATCCTGAAGAATATTAATATGACTGATTTATTTCATGTTTCTTGTGATTGGATGTAAAGTTTTAAACAATATAAAACATTTCCACTCCACATTCTGCCTCAGCCTCCTTGATGTTTGCTTCCAGTGGGTGTTCTGCTGGTTTCCATGATGGAGGGAACCAGTGTTGGTTTCAGCAGCAGAGGTTCTGCTGCAGGTGCTGATGGCTTTGTTTCCTGAATCCACCTAGCCTGGTTAAAACCACACCCTGTCCTTCACTTCGCTTCAGACTAGGGTCTGGGACCTCTCCATTTTAAAACGATTCTTGCTGGAGGCGTGGGCTCTGCTGAGGAACAAAACCATTGGATATTTTGAACAGGGAAAGCATTCTGCTCCCTCCCCTCAGAGCCACCCCCCGTGCTCTGGTGAACTTGACAACTGCTCCGCCTCCAGCTTTTCTCTTGCTGCCGCGCTGGAAATTCTGTGTTTATATGTTAATAAAACGTTTTAATAAAATACAATAAAACCATGGATCGCTGGTCCAGCTCACCAGAAGACCAGAACATCTGATGGGACTCGGTCAGCAACGTAAAACCCGAGTTTAATTCTCGTGACAGCCATTTCCTTGTTCATTTCAGCGGAGGGAGAGAAGGAGGAGGGCGCGAGCGATCACTTGACTTTTGGCCCAAAAAACAAAAGAAAACTCCAGATAAGGGATTAAGAAGGGGAAATTAATAAATTTGTGTCACATATAAAACAGTTCTGCATCGCTTTGCATCGCTTTGAATGAGAACATGCCGCTGCTCGCTGACTGCGCGCTGGCAGAGCCCTTTTATAGGGCTCTGCGCGCTGGGACAGGTGGGGGCGTGGGTTAGGGTCCAAAACTCCGCCCCTTCTGTTCTCTGATTGGTCCGAACAAAAATCTACTGGACAAATCCTTGTGGGCGGGTAAAGTCCCAGACTGTGCAGTGAAGGGAAATGAGAATTGAGCGGAGCTGTGCAGGAAGGCGAGGGCCAGGCTAAAATCCACCTGGACTCAGTTTGAAAGTCAAATCAGTTTCAGCTCATTTATTCAGAACTTGTCTAAATGTTCTCAAACCAACGCCCACAGGACTGCTCTGATCTCCTTAAGGCCGTCACTGAACCTCAAACTGGATTTACAGGCGTCCCGTGAAAAATAACATATTTTCTGACATATTCATAAACCACCTGCCAAGATCCATGTTCTCAAACAGCTGATAAATTATTATTTTAATTTCAAACAGTTAATCAAAGTCTTTACAGAATACTGTATGTGAGGTTTTTTTTTAAGGTTTAGGGTTGGCAACACGGTGGTGCAGTTGGTAGAGCTTCTGCCTCTCAGCCAGCAGGTCCCTGGTTCAAATCCTGGTCCAGGGACCTTTCTGGGTGGAGTTGCATGTTCTCTCCGTGCTGCGTGGGTTTTCTCCAGTTTCCTCCACAGACCAACTACATGCATGTTAGACTGATGGTAAAATTGAATTGTCCCTATATGAGAGAGAGAATGGTTGTTTCTCTCGTTAGTCACTACGTGATGGACTGGAGACCTGTCCAGGGTTAGTCCTAGAGGACCCCCCCCCCCACGCCGCCAACCCTGAGACTGCAGCCAGCCGTGACCCGGCTGAAGAAGACTGTCCAGCTGAAGAGGGTTTTGATCTTGTTCCTGAGTCTTCTGCGGTAGCTGAAGTGCTGACACCCCCTGCAGCAGCGCCTCCATCTCATGCAGAGACAATGGTCCTTGCTCCCGGTGCTGGGCACTCATGGGACTTTAGAGTGTCCATCTCCTTGGGCTCTCCACCTGAACTTTGGTCTCCTGCTGGACGGCCTCCCGGACGTCCACCTGACCTGCTCTGACCCAGTGATGGATGGTCTCCTGACGTCTGGACTTTTGTGTTCCATGTGTAGTTTTGTTCCCAGGCCTTGTTTCTGTCTGCTTTGTTTGGGTCCTCGTGTGTCTTTTTTTGGGCCCACCACCCTTGCAATTCCTCCCTCTGCCCACCCTAGTGTTCTTCGGGATAACAGGGGGCGTCCCTTGTGGGTGGGGGGGATACTGTAGGGATGGTGCCATCTATTGGCCTTTCCCTGTCCTCCTTAGTGTTCTGCTTTAATTGTCTGATTAGTCTGATTATGATCACCCGTGTCTCATGTCCTGTTGGTGTATGTAAGTCCTTCTGTTAGTCCTGTCCTTCGTCTTTGTTGGGTACAGTCCTTGTCCTGTTCCTAGTCTGCTCTAGTCATGTAAGTTTTGCTGCCACGTCAGCCTCTTCATGTTATTATTAAAGTATTGTTTTCTACGTCCTGCCTGCACTGGGTTCATTCCTGTCCTAGAGAAAACTCTGACAAAACTAATATAAAAAACGTTTCCTAAAAATTTCCAGTTGTTTTAAGATTGTTTAAGCAGTGCTTGTACATTTTAATTTCCTTTTTTATACTAGATTATCTTTGGGGAATAATATCACTGGAGTTCATTTTTTCTACTGACAAACTTTTGCCAGAAATGTTCAGTTATTTTGACAATAAATGTTTTACTGAGTTTCATGCACTGAAGTCAGATGATGCTTTCAGGTGTTTTTTATTTCCTGTAAGAGCAAAGCAGGAGACATTTTTGTTTAACCTGAACAGAATTATTTATCTGTTACCCACAACATAAAATTGCACAAACTTCAAAAGACACAAACATACATGTCATAATGTGTCTACAACAAACCTGTCCCTGTTGTGTAACTCTTATGTAACCGAGTCAGACAAAAAGCCTCTGGACATGACGGAGCCATTTTAATCCTCTGTGGGATTTTTCACTCAAGTGACACGTTCATTTAAAAAGTAGGACGACCGCTTTTAAAAATAACCCAAATTATAGCAATAGCATTTAAACTTCTTCTTTCGGCTTTTCAGGGGTCGCCACAGCGATTCACCCTCCTCCACCTCACTCTGTCCTCTGCATCCTCTGTCCTCACTCCAACTAGTGGAGTGGAGAGTGGACCAGTGGAGAGCGTCCTGTGCTCCAGCATCAACGTGTGGCATGGAGGCTGCACAGTTGCAGAGAGGAAAGCTCTACAGAGAGTGGTGAAGGCTGCACAGAAGTCTGTGGGAGTCAGTCTCCCCACCATCACAGACATTTACACCTCCAGATGCAGAAAAAGAGCCACCTGCATCATGAAAGACCTCACTCACCCAGCACACTCACTCTTTGCACCACTCCCCTCGGGACGGAGGTTGAGGAGCATCAAATGTAGAACCACTAGACTGAGGAACAGCTTCTACCCTGAGGCTGTCAGACTCATGAATAAATAAATAATAAGAATAAACACTGCAAAATGTCACATCATACTGATACTGATCTGTTTCTTGTTGCTGCGTTCATCTGTGACCATCTGCTCATGTTCGTGCTGCTGTTTATAATGATGTTTTTCTACTACATTAGGGCTTAGTGTATTACTAGCTGATGTCTCTCTTAGTTAATCCTAGATGTTATTATTGTTTTTCTCTTGCATTTGTTGTTGGATGTAACTGGGACCCTGTGTACATAATCTCGTTTTCAACACATGTACTACATGCGGTGCAAATGACAATAAATTCTCTCTGACTCTGACTCTGACTCTGAACTACCTCCATGTCCTCTCTAACTGCATCCATATATCTCCTCTTTGTCTTTTTCCTGGCAGCTGCATTTCTAACATCCTTCTACCAATATACCCACTGTCCCTCCTCTGGACATGTCCAAACCACTGTCCCTCCTCTGGACATGTCCAAACCATCTCAGTGTGTCCTCCCTAACTTTATCTCCCAGTTGTTCAACATGTGCTGTACCTCTGATGATCTCATTCCTGATCTTATCCATCCTTGTCACTCCTAAGGAGAACCTCAACATCTTCATTTCTGACACTTCCAGTTCTGTCTCCTGTCTTTTTGTCCATGTCTCTGTCTCCTGTCTTTTTGTCCATGTCTCTGTCTCCTGTCTTTTTGTCCATGTCTCTGTCTCCTGTCTTTTTGTCCATGTCTCTGTCTCCAGACCATACAACATAGCTGGTCTCACCACTGTCTTGTAAACTTTTCCTTTGACCTTTGCTGACACCTTTTTGTCACAAATCACTCCTGAAACTTTTCTCCATCACTCCATCCTGCCTGGACTCTCTTCTTCACCTCTTTACCACATTCCCCATTTTCCTGGACAGTGGACCCCAAGTACTTGAAGTCCTGCACCTTTGTGACCTCTGACCCTTGTAGCCTCACTGTTCCACCTCCTCCCTCTCATTCACACACATGTACTCTGTCTTACTACGGCTGACTTTCATTCCTCTTCTTTCAAGTGCATACCTCCACCTCTCCAAGTTCTCTTCCACCTGTTCCCTGTTCTCACCACAGATCACAATGTCATCTGCAAACATCATAGTCCATGGGGATTCCTGCCTGACCTCATCTGTTAGTCGGTCCATCACCAGAGCAAACAAGAAGGGGCTCAGAGCCGATCCTTGATGCACTCCCACCTCCACCTTGAAGCTATTTGTCACTCCTACAGCACATCTCACCACTGCAATAACATTTAAACAACAATCAAAAATGTTTTTGTTTTTTGTAAAACCGGAGGAATCTACAGAAATCTTTTTAATATGCTAATCTTTTCAGTAACAGCAAAAGAAAACATTTCTGACCGTGAATTGTTTTAATAATAAAGAATACAGACTGAAGAAGTCTTTCAGATGAAAGACGAAACATTTGATTTTTGAACCTGACAACTTTTTTAGATTGGAACGTACAGTTACAATATTGTTGTTTGCGTCTGTCTCTGAGCGCAGAATACATCTTTCAGGAAAGAAAGTTCATGCTCAATCATCCAGGTACCAAATCCAATAATTCTCAGTCGGGTCATCTGGACAGTTTCTTTTTTACAGAAATGTTTCACCCTCCATCCAGAGGGCTTCATCAGTCAGAGGAGTTCCAGCAAACTGTGTCCCCACCAAGCAGCAAGCAACTTAAGTGGACCAACCAGTTTGCTGGAGCATCTTTCAGGAAGTTTGTGTGAAACTCTGAACACGACATTTCCATCCAGTTAGAAACTGTTCTCACAGATGTTCAAACTGAAGGAATGTTTTACAACATTACAACATATTCATATATATATTTAATCAAACTTACCACTTTATAATAATAATAATAATAACAATAATTTTATTTAAAAGCACCTTTCAGGACACCCAAGGACACTTCACAGCAAGACAAATTGAAATATAAAATAAATAAAGAATATAAAATACATTTAGTAAAGTTAAGTGATAAGCTAGTCTAAAGAGATGTGTTTTCAGAGCTGTCTTGAACAGAGAAAGGGAGGTGGTGTTTCGAAGGTCTGGTGGTAGAGCGTTCCAGAGGTGAGGGGCAGAGCAGGTGAAGGCCCTGCTCCCCATGGTGGAGAGGCGGGCAGAGGGTACATGGAGATGTAGCGAAGAGGAGGATCTGAGAGAGCGTGATGGGATGGAGATTTGTAGGAGGTCAGATAGATAAGGAGGGGCAAGGTTGTGGATAGATTTGAACGTGAGGAGTAGAATTTTGAAGATGATGCGTGATTTAACTAAATTTATGGGGGCGACCGTGGCACAGTGGTAATGGCAGTCGACCCCCGATCGGAAGGTTGGAGGTTCGAATCCCGCGTCCGCCCACCATGTGTCGTTGTGTCCCTGGGCAAGACACTTAACCCCGAGTTGCTCCCGGTAGGTCTGGATGGCGCCTTGCAAGGCAGGCTACCACTACCGGTGTATGAATGTGTGTATGAATGGGTGGATGGCTGGTATTGTAAAGCGCTTTGGGGCTCCTCACAGGGGGCTAGAAAGCGCTATATAAATAAGCTCCATTTACCATTTTAACCGGGAGCCAGTGGAGCTGCTGCAGGACAGGAGTGATGTGGTTATAGTAGGAGGTTTGAGTGATGACACGGGCAGCTGAGTTCTGGACCATCTGTAACTTGTGGAGAGATTTGTTGGGGAGGCCGTAGAGAAGGGAGTTGCAGTAATCGATACGGGAAGTCACAAGACTGTGCACCAGGATGGCTGTGGAGCGGGGTGTGAGAGAAGGACGGAGACGGTTAATATTACGGAGGTGGAAATAGGCAGACCGAGTAATATTGTTGATGTGTGAAGTGAAGGAGAGAGTGGTGTCGAGGATGACACCGAGGCTCTTGACCTGAGGGGAGGGGGATAGCAGAGAGTTGTTAAGGGGGACGAGAAGATGTTCTGATTTTGAAATAGAGTTTTTGGTACCAACAAGAATGATTTCTGTTTTGTTGAAGGAAATTGTTAGAAAACCAGTGATTTAGCTCATTGAGACAGTCGGTGAGGATGGAGGGTGGGTGGGTGGAGTTAGGTTTTGATGACAAGTAGAGCTGTGTGTCATCAGCATAACAGTGGAAATGGACGCCGTATTTGCGGAAGATGTGACCTAGAGGAAGGAGGTAAATGATGAAGAGGAGGGGTCCGAGGACAGAGCCTTGGGGGACACCCGTGGAGACAGGGGAAGACTGGGAACGGAAGGATTTAAGCTGAATGAATTGAGTGCGGTCAGAGAGATAGGAGGTGAACCAGTCTAACGGGGTACCTGAGATGCCAATGGAGGTTAGTCTGTTGAGGAGGATAGAATGACAGATGGTGTCGAAGGCAGAACTTAGATCAAGAAGAATGAGGATGGACAGAAGACCAGAGTCAGCAGCAAGAAGAAGGTCGTTAGTGATTTTTACTAGAGCTGTTTCGGTGCTATGGTGGGGGCGAAAACCAGATTGAAACTCTTCATAAATGTTGTTGTTGGACAGGTGAGAGTGAAGTTGACTAGCAACAGTTTTTTCAAGAATCTTGGAGATGAAGGGCAGATTGGAGATCGGACAAAGATTACTGAAGTTGGTGAAGTCAAGACCTGGTTTCTTGATGATGGGGTGATGGCAGCAGATTTGAAGGCTGTGGGAACAATGCCAGAGGTTAGGGAGGAGTGGATGATATTAGTGATGATAGGGAGCAAAGACAGGAGACAGGATTTAACAAGAACTGTGGGAAATGGGTCAAGTTGACAGGATGAGGACTTGGACTTGCTGATAATGTCAGCAATGTTATCAGCAGAGGGGAGGGAGAAGACAGAGAAAGGGAGGGAGGGAGGGGGGAGTTCAACATGGATGCTGGGGGCAGTATTTGGTCCAAGGTGTTTATGAATTGAAATAATCTTTTCATTGAAATATGACATCAGGGAGTTGCAAAATTCTGTGGAAACCATGTGAGAGGGTAGAGAGTTAGGAGATGAGACAGAACGGTGAAGGAGAGAGAACAATGTCTTTGAATTACCAACATTGGAACTGATGATGTCTGAGAAGTAGCTGGATTTGGATTGAGAAATATTGGCCCTCATGCACGAACCGTTCGTACGCACAGATTTGTTCTTATACTGTTCGTACGAGTGATTTAGGATCATTTGTGGCATCCAACAATGTTTTCGTATCCTAGGATTTTTCAGATACGAACAAAATTTACGAGTGGTCCGGACCTGTCGTATATTTTAGGAGCGTCAGTCTGCTGTCATCCAGACGGGATTTCTCCACTAATAACTTCATATTTCGTTATTTAGAAAATATTTTGAGTTTAAAAAAGTCACGCACCACAATTGTTTTTGACAATAGGTTATTCTGTTTGAACTAGAATTATAATTTTAAGTTTAATTTGTCTGGTGTGTCGCGCAGGCTTCAGTGAGTCGTGCGCTCCCCTTGGTCATCAAAGCCCTCCTCATATTAACACCCAGGTACATAAAATCCCCATACACCGCCGCAGAACAAGTACGAATTAAGACTGATTTTCATGCTATTGCTGGACTGCTGTGCGAACACCATCGGAGCAATAGATTATTATATCTGATTCGAAATATAACCTGCAGAATGTGGCTGCGCGATGACCAGGAGGAGCGCGCATGAGAGAAGCTGCTGACCCAACACGTCCTCATGCCTGACTCCAGGACGTGTTGGCTGAGCGCGCGCTGCTCTCCACCGTGCGTCCCTCTCAGCCACACATAAAAAAGAAGTGCCCAAAGAACCGATCTGTTCCGAGCCGAGTGGAACCTGCGCGTGTGTGCCACCCCCACCTCCTCTTCCCCCCTCCTCCGCCTCCATCACTTCGCCCTCAGCTCCGTGCGCCGCGTTGTGCAGGCGATGGAGCCGTGGGCCGCGCGCACTGAAGAACCGAGCTGCTATGGAGGAGAAGCGCGGTGTGGGGGGGGGGCAGGCGTCTAGACCAGTGAGACCAGCAGACCCACCAGTCTGGACCACTTTCTGCGACACACGTGCACTCTGAGTCCAGGAACAGGGGTTTTTGTGTCCAACATCGCACAGAAAGGATGCGGGGCTTTGTGCTGCATAACATGTTGGCACGCATCTTGCGCAGCGTGGCATTTATTGACCATCCATCTCAGACTATTCCTTGACCACCTCCTGTCTGTGCTGCGGCGATGTTTGAAGCCATTTTCAGATCAAACCATTTATTCTTGATTTCTGATACTGGACGACCCACGGGAGACAAAAGATATGCACTACAATATTAATATGAAGTTAACTGTAGTTTCGAGACATTTTAATGCTTCTGTTCAAAACCACATCCGACACTTGCGGGGGGGTGGGGGGTAGCGGTGCCACTCTTCTGAATAAGTGAAACTATAATGTAACACAGTAAAATTAAAGATATTTGACCATCCGACACTTGCGGGGGGTGGGGGTAGCCGCGCCACTGAGAGCAGAACTCCGAACGCGTGAAGTTCCTCCTTTTACTTCTTGAGTTTGAATGAATGGATACTTCCTGCTGTCAGAAGGCAGGAAACGTGGCCTTATATGGTGTTTTGAGGGGTGGGAATTATGTAAATGACCTCCCGCGTGCACGAGCAGGTGAATAGAACAGGTGGGATTCATCATTATTTACACAGCTCATATACACACGTTTCCTGTGGATAGACGACTTTGTTGGATCTGACGTGGCATGTTCGTACGAACACTCCGTACGAACAAAAGTAGGAGAAATTTAGGATAAGAATACGAACATTTTCGTGCATGAGGGCCACTGTTCTTGTAATGGACGAGGTGGTTTGCATAAAGTTCCTTGTGAATTGTGAGACCGGATTTTTTTATAGAGACGCTCTAGCCGCCGACCTTTGGTTTTCATGGAACGGAGTTCTGGAGTGAACCAGGGAGAGTTTATGACTAAAATTATTATAAAATGAATATTTGAAGATGCAGAAGCAAGGCAAGAGCTACAAGAATCAAGAGTCCACATATAAAAAAAATATCTGAGGTGTATTTTTATTTTTATTTGATTCCATGGAGTTAAACTTGTAATGCAGCCTACCAGCAGGAGGCGCTGCTGATGCTTCAGCTTCAACGTTCACGTCTGACTCACTTAGGTTTATGGGGACACTTTGGTTTATGGGGACACTTAAGTTTATGGGGACACTTTGGTTTGTGGGGACATTTTGTTTTGTGGGGACACTGAAATGTAAAAAAGTCCCCAACAAAATCTTTCTGGGTTAAAAAAACAACAACCCAAAACTAATAAAGTGAGTGATTTTCTCTTCAGGTATTTATGCAGGTTTAAAAAAAAAAAGATAATGTATAAAAGTGATAAAGTGAATAAAATAATTTTAGCTACAAACTAAGAGCATGTAAAACAAAATGTTAAGAGTTTAAGTATTTTGTCAGAGATTATCATAATTCATGTGTACTGGTTATAGCCAGGGTTTGATCTTTTAATCTGAGTGAAGATTACATTTGGTTCACAGTGTGACCTCATTGTGTTAAGCCCCGCCCACAGAGGACTGAGGACAGATTAGTCTTCAGGTTACACAGAGCAGCAGCATCATGGCAACGTTCGTCTCAGTAAGTGAATTTAGATTTTTTAGATTTATTCAAATGATAAATTAAGTTTAGATCATTTAATCAAGTCACAGCTGATCAATTTTCAATCAGATTAATTTTATTTGATATTGGCAGTTTTGTTCAAATCAGCCTGTGTGGGATTATTTATTTTATATTGTTTTGGGTCAGACATTGTGGTGCCAGATTTCCAAATAGACAATAAAATATATTCTATTTTATTATGTTTTGAATTAGGACAACTGTTTTCTAAAATCAAAGTATTTTGAAACATTGACACATTTTAAAAACTAAAATGTAATTTAAGTTTTTGTTACTTCCTTTCAAACCCTGGATCACCATTACAATTCTTTTATAGTATTTATGTTGTTTTGTGTTATGTACAATACGACATATATATATAAACAAAAGATATAGATGTACAAATATTGAAAAATACATTGCTTTCTGATCTTCAAAGCTTAATAGGATAATTTTACAAGCTTTTTTTTTTACTTTAAAATATAAATGATTAGTTATTCCATTTTAAAATGTAAATTAAATTGATCTTCTCTTTGGGATAAATAATAAATGTTGTTAATTGACTTGAAACAGCTCCAGACCTAAAATAAACCATAAGTTTTTAGAAGATTTCATTCAGTCCCATGTTGTTTTAGAAGGAACTTGAAGCTAAGTAAAGGTGGTTCTGGACTTCAAACAAAACAGAAGTAGGTCTGTGGTTCTGCTGGGACCACTGGGACCACTGGGACCGCTGGGAGCTCAGCAAACAGAGCTCCTGATTTAGACCCAGCATGAGATCAGACCTGCAGGAAACTGGACTCAGCTCCTCAGGAAAATGTATCTTTCTGCTCTGGTTCTGCCTCAGAGCTGCATCTGAGGTTCTGCATCCTGCAGAGGTTCTGCAGAGGTTCTGCAGAGGTTCTGCAGAGGTTCTGCAGAGGTTCTGCAGAGGTTCTGCATCCTGCGGAGGTTCTGCATCCTGCGGAGGTTCTGCATCCTGCAGAGGTTCTGCAGAGGTTCTGCAGAGGTTCTGCAGAGGTTCTGCATCCTGCAGTGGTTCTGCATCCTGCAGTGGTTCTGCATCCTGCAGAGGTTCTGCAGGTGTTGGACACATTTAGAGCCAATTGTTTAATTGAACCCGAACATGTTTGTGTTTGTGTCTCAGCTGGCCACGTGTCACCACCGTCCCTTCAACGCCTCCCGTCATGGACTCATTTACACAGACTCTCTGTCGGTTCTGTCCCGGAACCTGAAGGGACCTCGGTCCCTCTATGTCCCCCCCAGTCCCCGGCTGAAGGACGTCCACAGCTGCAGGCCCACCAGGTAAGACTGATGGAGACTAGATAGATAGATAGATAGATAGATAGATAGATAGATAGATAGATAGATAGATAGATAGATAGATAGATAGATAGATAGATAGATAGATAGATAGATAGATAGATAGATAGATAGATAGATAGATAGATAGATAGATAGATAGATAGATAGATAGATAGATAGATAGATAGATAGATAGATAGATAGATAGATAGATAGATAGATAGATAGATAGATAGATAGATAGATAGATAGATAGATAGATAGATAGATAGATAGATAGATAGATAGATAGATAGATAGATAGATAGATAGATAGATAGATAGATAGATAGATAGATAGAGATTTATTTGTCCCCTTAGGGAAATTAATTTGCAACATTTGTCAGCAGGCATTGACATAAAGGACATACTTATACATACATACATGACATCATCATCCATCATTACAGCAAAGATGTTTCAGCTCAGTAATTCATGATACCTTAGTATTATTTAATGATTTAATTGCTTGTGGTATGAAAGAAAATTTTGTTCTGTTTCTTGAGAATAAAGGAAGGCCATACCTTCGCCCTGAAGGAAGCAACTCAAATGAAGATCTTAAGGGATGTGTGTCGTCTGCTATAATCTTGTTTGCCTTCCTCATAACTCTGTCCATGTATATCTTTTCCATACTTGGCAGAGTGGTCCCTAACAGTTTGCTGGCTGTAGTTACTATACTTCTCAAGGATTTCTTCTGAGCCTCTGTAGCATTGCCAAACCAACAGATGTTACAAAACGTTAAAATACCTTCAATAAAAGCAGAATAAAACATTAAAAGCATTGAGTTATTGACTCTAAAAGTACCCAGTTTCTTTAAAAAATACATCCTCTGCTGAGCCTTAGTGCAAATAAGGTCAGCCCATGAGTCCCACTTTAAGTGACAGTCCAGAACCACGCCCAGGTACTTGTAGCACAAGACATTTTCAATCTTCTCTCCATTGATGGTTGTTGGAGAGAATGACTGAAGCTTCCTGAAGTCAATAGTCATTTCTTTTGAGTCTTTACAGAAATCATTTCAGCACATTAGAATGTCCTGATCCAGAACTCCTGATCCAGAACTTCTGATCCAGGACTTCTGATCCAGAACTCCTGATCCAGAACTCCTGATCCAGAACTTCTGATCCAGAACTCCTGATCCAGGACTTCTGATCCAGGACTTCTGATCCAGAACAATTATCAATCGATCTCTAAACTCTGCATTTTAGCCAAAGTTCTAGAAAAACTGATAAACTCTCAGATCAAAAATTATCTGGACTCATTTAACATCTTACCTCTCCATCAATCTGGTTTCAGGAAAAAACACAGCACAACAACTGCTTCTCTGAAGGTTCTGAATGATGTTGTTGAAGCATTGGATGCTAAGGACTATTGTGCTGCACTTTTCTTAGACCTGTCTAAAGCTTTTGACACTGTGGATCATAACATCCTGTGTCATAAGCTCTCAGAAATCGGTTTCTCTGATCACACCATCGGTTGGTTTTCTAATTATCTTTCCAATCGGAGGCAATGTGTTCAACATAACGGTACTTCTTCCAGCTATTTAACAGTTAAAAATGGTGTACCACAAGGCTCAGTTTTAGGACCAACCCTCTTTACAATCTACATAGCTAATGTAGGTCAGAGCATCCCTGATGCATCCTTACATTTCTATGCTGATGATACAGTTGTTTATTGCAAGCTAAAACAGTTGCTAAGGCTTTCCAGTTTCTGCAATCTGCTTTTGACATCATCCAGTCAGATTTGTTCCGTCTCAAACTTGTCCTAAATGCTGATAAAACAAAAGGGATGTTTTTTTCAAATAGGAAGTCGGTCCCAGCAGATCTTCCTCTGATTTTATCTTCAAATGGTGTCCCTATTGAGTTTGTTGATTCCTATAAATATTTGGGTATCCTGATCGATTCACATCTCTCTTTTAAACTCCACGTGGAAAACCTAGTGAAGAAACTGAAAGTTAAACTGGGTTTCTTTTTCAGAAACAGATCATGTCTAACACTGAATGTTAGGAAACGCCTTGTATCTGTGACTTTCCTTCCCTCCATTGATTACGGTGACATTCTCTACATGAATGCTCCTACAAGCACCCTGCGGATGTTGGATGTTGTCTATCATGGTGCATCCTGCAGATGTTGGATGTTGTCTATCATGGTGCACTAAGATTCATAACTGGTTGTGATTATCGTACCCACCACTGCACCCTGTATTCACTGGTTAACTGGACATCATTAACCTCACGCAGACTCTTCCACTGGTACATTTTCATCTTTAAATCACTTCTTGGTCTGCTGCCCTCATACATCTCCTCCTACATGTCTTTGCGTGAGTGCAGCTACAGCGTGCGCTCTCAGGACATGATTACCTGCAGTGTTCCGTCAGTGAGGACTGAACTTGGAAAAAGGGCCTTCTCCTACTCCGCTCCTGCTTCATGGAATATCTTACAAAAAGATCTGAAGCTCTCGACCTTGACTTCTCTAAATGGTTTTAAGAATCTGTTGGAATCCTGGCAAAAACCAATGCAGACATGTTCCTGTTTTTGATTTTCTACATCTACCTTATAATGTTTTTGCTACTTTTTCTTGTTCTTTTTTTTACTGTTTAATGTATTTGTATCATTGCTGTTCATCATTCTTTAGTTTGTAGCAGGTCGCTTTCGTAAATGAGTCCGCGAGGCTCAATAAGATTTACCTGACTAAATAAAGGTTGAATGAATGAATGAAACTTCTGATCCAGAACTTCTTACTCTTGTTTTTGTTTTTCAACTTCCTCCCCTTCAGTCAGTGGGAGCAACAGATTGCTGTGTACTGGTACCAGTTTGTTTTCCTCTTTCCTCACAGACCAAACCTTCCAGAACCAGTTCTTCTGTCCTGCTCCAAGCCGTCCAGCAGCATGAGGCACCTGATTGTGGCTCACCTGAAGAGGTTCCTGACGCTAAGCCCTGCCCACCGATGGAGGCGGGGCCTCCAGCTGCCAGGCTGACTTGAGACCAGCTGGACTCTAGGGGGCGCCAAAGGCTGAAAGAACAAAGACTTCCTGACAGAACCGAATCCAATGTTCTGACCCACATCAGAACGAACCCTCATCCTCAGGAAGAGGAGGGAAGTGATGGAAGAGTGAGGAAGAGGAGGGAAGTGATGGAAGAGTGAGGAAGAGGAGGGAAGTGATGGAAGAGTGAGGAAGAGGAGGGAAGTGATGGAAGAGTGAGGAAGAAGAGGGGAGTGATGGAAGAGTGAGGAAGAGGAGGGAAGTGATGGAAGAATGAGGAAGATGGAAGTGATTGATACATTGAAACAAAAAATAAATTTTAGCTGCTGAACAGTTTAAATAGTTAAATCTGTTTTTAGACTTTATATGTAATAATCACATATTATATTTAATAATCTCTGATTAAATGTACAAATAACAAGTAAACATGTTTGCAGTGTAAATAGTTGAGCAGGTAAACAAGATGCTTCACGTGTAAACAAACAGGTAGAAACATTCAAACATGCAGATTATAACTGCTTTTAAGGTTTTTATGTTTTACAATCATCTATTTAATTTTAGTTTATTTAATTTGTAACTAGCCTGGTTAAAACCAGACCTTTGTCCTTCACTTCGCTTCGTACTAGTACAAAGCGAAGTGAAGGACAAGGGTCTGGTTTTAACCAGGCTAATTTGTAACAAGTTCTTTACATGATTAATAACAGTTTTATTACAATAATAAATAAAATGTTAGTGCATTTATTTTAAGTATAGTCAGGTTAGAGTATAGATGGAAGGAGTGCATGTAGCTTTGATTTTAATTTAAACACTTTCTGTTAAGAGGTTATTAATTAAATGTATAATGTATGAGAAATAAAAAACATCCGTGTCATTTTTAAATGAGGAGTTTCTTTATTATTACAGATAATTGCAGATCGGTCTGATGATTATTATTTGTCTATAAACAACAAAAACAAGAGTGCTCTGTGATGCATTATGGGAGATTGAGTTCTTCAATAAAACCTGAGGCAATGTGTCAGCTACAAGATGTTTCATTTTTATTTATTAAAAAGTAAATTAAAAAGTACCCTGATGCATGCTCAATAATATACTTTAAATTAAAAAATAGTTTTTTTGTCAGCTCATCATACTGAACTGTTTAATAAAATGTCAATGTAATAATTTATTTAATATTAAATCGTTAAAAATAAAAACTGGAGCTTCAGTTTGATAAATATTTTCATAAGACTTGCATCCATCCATCCATCCATCCATCCATCCATCCATCCATCCAGCCATCCAGCCATCCATCCGGTTTTGATCATTTTCAGTGTTTTCTTCTTTGTTGATGTTTATTTATAATGTTTTTCTAGTGTGATTTTATTTCCTGTCTCCTCTTTGTGTTTAGTTTGTTTCTGGTCATTCCTTTGTACTTTTCCTCTTCAGTTCTGCTCCGCCCATTTACACCTGTTACCTGTTGGCATCAGGTCAGCTGACACATTTGTTTCTCATCTAACTTCTCTCTCCTTCAGTCTGTCATGTTGTTCTATATCTTGTCTGGCTTACTTGTGTGTGTGTTGTTGTGTTGTTGTGTTGTTGCCAGCCTTTCAGTTTTTTTTATTATCATCATTTTTATCATTAAGTCTCAGTTTTCCCGTGTCCTGATGAAATCATTGGATCTGAACTTACCTTCAACTGATAATACGTTTATCTAAGTGGAATAATTTCCTCCTAGCTCTTTTGGACTCAGAAAATATTTTTGTTCTGAATTCTTCTGTAACGTCTTAAAATAGAGCAGATGGAGTTGTGTAACCCACAGCAGGTCAAAGGTCATCTGAAATATTAATTTGGAATAATTCTCGAGGTTTGTTTCCTGCTGATGGCTCCCAGTTTAGTTTGTTCTGCTACTGGAAACCAGAACCTCCTCTCAGCGGTCTGATATGCCTCTACACGACAAACACCAGGAACAATGAGAATCTCAGATTATAATCTGACGATAGATGACTGGATAACAAGGCTGTCAGGTCTGTATTATTTCATTTATTAATTTATTAACATTTATTTAATAAATTAATGAACTTGAGGACAACAACAACACAGAGTTTTACAGCATATCAAAACAAACCATAAAAGAGAATCAACAAACAAACACACACACGCATATAGATTACAATTGGAAAACTTTCAACATTAGTGAGTGTAGTGTGAAGGCACCCCAGTCAGGCCCAGGGGTCCACATCCTCAGAATGAAGAGGTTTGGGCCCACCACGACTCTGTCCACCTGGAAGAAGAGCCTCAGTCATGGAGGTGACAGCCCAGTGAGTTTAGCCAACACAAAAATGGCTAAAACTCAGTCAGATGAGCTAAAATGGTGTGGTAGTAGCTGAGAGTCATCCCCAAGACCTACTCTGAGAGCTAACAGAAAACATGTTAAACTTCAGTCTACAAGCGAGCGGGCAATTTGTATTCCTTCAAGGAATGTGGAAAAGAAAGCATAAATATACAGGAAACCCTCGAGGTACGACACCTGCGACCTACGGCAACTCAGACTTACGATTTTATCATATTTAATAAAAATATGATAAAAAAATATATATATTTTTTTTTGTGTGTGTGTTTAAAAGTTATTAATTTCATGTGTATAGCACTTTGTTGCAGCTGTGGTTGTTTTAAATGGCTTTATAAATAAAGTATAATTATTAATTTTACGTTTTGATTAGAAATTTATCGTATTTACGCAACTTCCGGTCGTTTCCGGTCGCCACTTCCGGTCGCCATTTTACAACTGTACTGCGGTCAATGGAGCTCCAGAGGCTACTGTCAGCTGGCTCCGTGTGCCCGATCAGGGTTGCCTCATACGGATAAATTAGCTGGAAACACTCGGTCAACTCTGTGGACGTCTCAGGTCCGGAGGAGCAGCCGCGGATCGCCCCGCGATCGGCGGCCACAACGCCGCCCGACATGCTAACGACAGCAGCTAACAGAGCAGCTAACACAGGCGAAGACACCGAGCCGACATGCCGCGGAGGGGCCATCTGCGGCCGGGAGCTCGCCGCAAATGTCCGCCTGGCAGTCGGGGGACACCGGCTCAAAGTAAGACATTATATTTTTTATTTATTGTACAGTACAGTATTCATTTACTGTGCAGTTCTGTGCGTGTTTATGGCCTTAGTATGTCTGCTTGTTCAGTCTCATGCCATTAAATATGTGTGCGGCGCTCCGTTAGCGGTATAGCCGCGACCTATGTCAGAAACGCGGACCTACGACAGGCACGTGTTTTTGGTCCGCGAGGTACGACAACATCGACCTAAGTCACACACGTAGGTCCCAATCCCTGACGTACCTCGAGGGCTAGCTGTATTTTTTCTGTCTTTTTTTACATATGAGCTGCTTTTGATCCTTTTAATTAGATTTGAGACTTTTCTAACCATCCACATCTGTTACTCCGCACTTCAGCCAGAAACAGACAGAGCAAACATCAAACTTTATTCAAAACAAAAACAAGAAAAAAACATGACAAGCGAAAACAAAATTTGACTAAAAAATGTCAGTAATATTTAAAACCAGAGCTGATTTGGGCGTCATAGAAGAGGTTACTGAGCCTACTGATTGGTGCGCCCCGATGGTTCCTGTTGAAAAGAAAAACAGCGGCCAAGTAAGAATTTGTGTGGATCTAAAACGCTTAAACAAAGCAGTGAAAAGAGAGCGTTATATTTTACCAACTTTGGAGGACATTGCCCCAAAGCTGGCAGGAGCTAAGGTGTTTTCAACCTTAGACGCGTCATGTGGTTTCTGGCAGATCCCTCTGGATGCAGAGAGCAGAAAACTGACAACATTTATAACCCCCAGTGGTAGATTCTGTTATAAGCGGTTACCTTTTGGTATCACGTCAGCCCCAGAAATCTTTCAAAGACAGTTGTCCACACTGTTAAGTGACCATGAAGGTGTTGTCGTAGTCATGGACGACATCCTTGTTTATGGACAGACTAAAGAGGAACATGACAACCACCTGAATGCAGTTTTGAAAACCATCAAAAACAGCGGCTTGAAGCTGAACAAAGCAAAGTGTCATTTCAGCAAAGCAGAAACTCGTTACTTTGGTCACATCATCAGCGGTGAAGGAATAAAACCAGACCCGACGAAAGTGGAAGCCATCACAAAGATGCAGAGTCCCACAAATGTGGAGGAGCTCCGTCAGGTCCTGGGCCTGATTAACTATGTGGGGAGATTCCTACCAGACCTCTCCACCAAGCTACACCCGATCACCAGTCTGCTACGACGAGAGAACAAGTGGGTATGGGATGACACACAAGAACCACGAACCTCTCCTGACTTCTACTCTACCAGGGGGGCCCTGGCAGCGCATAGCAGCAGATCTGTGCGAGCATGAGAGTAAGAATTATCTCATTGTAACGGACTATTATTCCAGAGACATTGAAATAGTTCGTTTGTCTTCCACATCGAGTCGTGAAGTCATAAGTCGACTCAAGAGCATGTTCGTGAGGTGGGGAATTCCACTGGAACTGGTGAGTGATAATGCAACTCAATTTACATCCAGTGACTTCCAGGACTTTTCCAGAGAGTATGGATTTGTGCACGCAACTTCCAGCCCCCACTACCCTCAGGCGAACGGTGCTGCCGAACGAGCGGTTCAGACTGCAAAGAACATTTTGAAGCAGCCTGACCCCCATCTGGCCCTGATGTGCTACAGAGCAACACCTAGTGCTGCTACAGGTGTGAGCCCTGCACTACTGATGACGGGAAGAGAAATCAGAACCACACTTCCAGTGCTAGAGAGCAAGTTGAAAGCTGCTCCAGTGGACAGACATGAGATTCAACAAAAGGACAGACAGACAAAGGAAACCTACAGATTCTTCCACGATCGCCATCATTCTGCACAACCACTTCCTGCGCTGCACTACAACCAGGACAAGACGTCAGGATAAAACTGGATGGTGAAAAGAGTTGGAAAACCCCAGCAAAGGTCATCGGCAAATGCCATGAGCCAAGGTCGTATATGGTGGAAACGGAGAATGGAGCTGTATTAAGACGGAACCGGAGACATCTGCAAGCTGTCCCACTTCCCACAGATCAACCAGATCATTTACAATACACCTGATTCTCCAGTGACACTGAACAGTAGCTTTCCACCTGAAGACACTGCTGATCCTGCGACCAGAACTCCTGACCAGAGACACATGGGTCCAGAGGTGGAGCGCTCAACTCCACAAGGTTCACAGGTGACTTCCAGGGGAAGGGTAATCAGAATCCCTCTAAGGTACCGAGACACTTAATGACAAAAAAAAAAGGATAAAGTGAAGTTGACCTGTGTAGTTTGTATGTATAAGTGTGAAACATAGACCTGTGTAGTTTGTAGGTATAAGGGTGAAACATAGAGTTCTGAAGTGTGGGTAAATAGTAACTGGAAAACCCGCTCATTCTCAATCAGTTCATCTGGACAGTTTCTTTTTAGTAGAAACGTTTCACCCTCACTCCAGAGGGCTTCGTCAGTCAGAGTAGTCCAAAGCAAACTGAAGCTACCCCACCAAGTAAACAACTTAAGTGGACCAACCAGTTTGCTGTAGCCAAGATGGTTTCTGGGGGCTTGTCCCTCGTCGACTCCTCCCAGGCAGGCAGACATGTCCAAAGTGGTTCAAGACAAGAAAGTTCATTCTCAATAGTCCAGGTATCAAATCCGCTCATTCTCAATCAGTTCATCTGGACAGTTTCTTTTTAGTAGAAACGTTGAGAATGAACTTTCTTGTCTTGAACCACTTTGGACATGTCTGCCTGCCTGGGAGGAGTCGACGAGGGACAAGCCCCCAGAAACCATCTTGGCTACAGCAAACTGGTTGGTCCACTTAAGTTGTTTACTTGGTGGGGTAGCTTCAGTTTGCTTTGGACTACTCTGACTGACGAAGCCCTCTGGAGTGAGGGTGAAACGTTTCTACTAAAAAGAAACTGTCCAGATGAACTGATTGAGAATGAGCGGATTTGATACCTGGACTATTGAGAATGAACTTTCTAGTAACTGGAAAAATGTTTAGTTGAAACATAGATGTGGGTAAATAGTAACCGGGAAAATATTTAGTTGTTCACCGAATTAATAGGAACAGCAACTATCGAGGGCAGAATAATCCCTACGTTGCTGTGGACCGAGGGCAGTCGACCCCAACGTCCTAGTGTTCGGATGTTATATACAGGGTAGTTTAGAAACGTGTGTTTCCTGCTAAAAGGGGGAGATGTGGTGATATGTCCTAGTTGGGTTGCCGTAGCTAGTATAGACTGAGCATGCGCAGTGTGTGTGTGTTTGAGTTGTGAACTGAGCCTGACGAGACGTTAACATGTCGTGCTATTAGGAGTTCAATAAAGCTGAGTTCGCCAAGCTACCTCGTGAGTCCACCGCCCGTTCTTCACAGAAGCAGCCGTTCATGACAGAAGAAAAACTGAGAACTGAAATTAAAACCAGCAATTGATCAACAGAGGACGCCATCTCCTCTGTGGTCCACACTGCTCTCACCCACCTGGAGCAGAAGGACTCATACATGATGTCCGTATGTTCTTTGTGGACTTTGCATCCACCGTCAACACCATGATCCCCCAAACTCTGATGGACAAACTTTCCACACTTGGACTAAGCCCCTCCATTTGTAACTGGGTACGTATAGACTTTTTAACAAACAGACCACAGTTAGTGAGGATCCACAACTTCTCCTCCTCCACCATAACCCTCAGCACTGGCTCTCCTCAGGGCTGTGTGTTGAGCCCTCTCCTGTTCACTCTGCTCACATATGATTGTGCACCTCCCCATCCAGGCTGTCATATTGTAAAGTTTGCAGATGATACAGCTGTGGTGGGATGCATCACAAACAATGATGAGTCCAGCTACAGACAGGAGGTGGAACATCTGGAGAGCTGGTGCAAAGAGAATAACCTTCACATCAATGTGAAGAAGACAAAGGAGATGATTGTAGACTTCAG